>RBNK01000673.1:0-21925 GCA_003990785.1 Endogone sp. FLAS-F59071
TACCATTTCAATAGTGTCCTCCTGGGTCACTCTTGCGTGTAGTAGTACTGGTTCATTATGTCGGTTGATGATTGCATTCTCCACTATGTTCTTGATTTGTTCATAGTCTGGTCGAAGTGGTGTTGATTGTCTGGCAGTATTTCTTTGCTGTGGTTGAGTCAGATAAGGCTCTTGAGTCCTTTGGTTTTGGCGGCTGATGGTAGACATAGTTGTTTACTATGTTTTTGCAAGTGTTTGTTACTGCCTTTTTATATATATATCACTCTTACAGACTACCTACCTTTTACAGATACACCAAGGAATATGTTCGAGAATTCCTAGATGATTTAGAAAGCTACTTCACAGCCAAAGGAACAGTCAGCACCCGATGGTTGCCTATTCTGGCCGCTCAACTTAGAGGATCTGCAAGAGAAGCATACCGGGTGGCTCTAACGGATGCAGCAGCCACTGGACTAGGAGGATTACTTCTCGCAGCCACAGCAGCAGCTGGAAATAACCCTCCTGCCACAACATTAGCTACTGCTCATTGGGACGTTACAAGAGCTTGGTTAGAAGAGAAGTATTTCACTGAATAGAAACGAGAATTGATCAAAGAACAGCTATTCAACATGAAGATGTCAATCAATCAATACCCAGAAGACTGGGTTAATACCATCGATCAGTATATGCAACTCTGTGGAGAAACCAGCCCGGTTGTACGAGAAATGGTGTTCATGAACAGCTTACCCGCAGACATCCAACGTCATATTAAGAGATTTGGCCCTCGAAGTATGGAAGAGAAAGTCAGGATGGCACAGGCCTTTTGGGATACCGAAGCAGGACATTCAGCATCCCTATATGACAAGTTACCACAAGACTTACACAGGAAATTCAGTACTGGAATACCCATAGTTCAAATGGTATCTGCATCAGCCGAACCACCTGAGAAGGATACTATCAAACCAACAGTCATAGCAAAAACGAGAAAGACAACTTACGAGGATGAAATGGAGAAGATTACCAAGATGTTCTCAGAAATGACAGCACACATAGCTGATCTTGAAGCTAAGGTGATCTGACAGAATAGACAACCGAGAGGAATCTTCGTCGCCGAAGAACGCAACAAGATCGAGATAAACTGCTTCCTCTGTGGAAGACGTGGTCACTTTGCTAAGGATTGCCGAACTAGAAGTTGGAAGGAAGGATGAGAGAGAGAGGAAGTAAAGAAGGCCGACCATGCCAACATAGTGCAAGAAATCGAAGAAGAAGATAAAGAATTCGGCAAAGAATATCTGGAGGCCTACCCTGTCGAAGCAGTCAGCCGCACTACCAATAGGAAGACTCCCTACCCAAGAAAGAAGCCGATCCAGGAACCTGAGGTTGTCATCGAGAAGCCTAAGAAGCCAACACAAAGGCAACAGTTGAATGAGGATCAATGGGACAAAGCCTTCAAACAAATAATGCAACCTGGCGAGACAGTTATATTAACTACTAGAGATGAAGAAATGATGGATCAGGAAGAAAAGGAGAAGAAGCCTAGGAAGGTTAGAGAATTCAAGTATGACCCATGGAAGGATATTGCTAGTCAGAAGGCAAACATTACCTTCAAACAACTCTTCCAGATCGCACCATCAACGAAGCAAAAGGTGAAGACACAGATTACTGAAACCAAACCAACCATCCGATTCGAGGAAGTTAACACCGCCAAAGAACAGGAGGAGCGAACCTATACCTCATCCACCTATGCACAATGCAACATTAGAGGACTAGCATGCTCAGTTATTATTGACACTGGAGCAGGAGTCAGCATCATCGCCAAGCATTTCCTAGATCGTCTGGGATGGGATATTGATGAACCTGCCACCTTTACTTTGGTCGTCGCAAGTAGAAAAAGCAGCGTACCCCTAGGAGTACTCCAAGAAGTACCAGTTCAGTTTGGAACAGAAATAATCCCCATCAGAATGGTGGTCACTGATGCACAATCCTATAATGCCGTCTTGGGCAACAGCTGGTTGAAGAAAGCTAAAGCAAGAATTGACCTGGATGCACAAAGACTAATCTTCATTAACCATAGAAGAAAATTCAGCATACCTCTGGATATTCAGAAAGGAGTAATACCGAAACTCACTCAGAGACCGGAAGATGAAAATGACACAGATGAAGAAATAACCTCCGGCCAGGTGCACCTCAACTTGGTAGAAGAAGAAGAAGTAAACATAGTGATCAATAGTGAATACCGCTACCTAATGCCTTGGGAAAAGAACCAGCTGATTGAATACAACATGAGGAATACACAGTGCCCATTCTGTGAGCAATGCATCTACTGTGCCGAGATGATGTGTACCTACAGTAATACAAAATTGATACCTTACAAGGATACGTTAGAGATGCACCTGCCAACGGAGAAGAAAATCAAGAAACCAAGATTGCCGCAGACCCGCCGAAGGATTCCACCCTCCATGAATCATGGACCGTATAATAGAAGGAACCCCCATCCATTCGCAGACAACACTGGAGAAGTATGGGACTATTTTTGGACAAATATCAGACACATCGGCAAAGGACGTCTCTGGGGAAATCGCAACATCTACCTGCAAGGATGCTATTGGGATGAAGTTAACCCCTATGACCTCTGGGAATGCGAAAACTGGGTCAGATATCCAGATGAACCATACGATATCGACTACCACGGAACTTGGAAGGAATGTTATGACCAAGAACAAGAACAGACGATACCTGAAGAGAATGAAGATGAGGAAGTATTTGAGGAATGGAGCAATGAAGTTTACACTACTCAGACGTCTGTTGAAGTCAGAGCTCTGTTCCAGGAAGATGATGAAGATGATGGACCTACCCTAATCGAAGAAAGTGACTCAGACTCAGAAGAAGAAATCATCGCACTGGAGGAAATAGTTTATCCCGACGAACGCATCAGTATGCGCTATTGGTAGTGGAAGGACTTATGGCAAAACCTACCTCAGGACACAACTCACGAACAATGGAAGGAACCAAATGTCCCCACCTTCGAAGAAGTATTTATGGTTGAAGAAAAAGATACAGCAACCTAAGTCAAGAAATTGACAGAAAGCATAATTGTACCGAAGAGGAAAACTGAAGGAGCCACAGGATATGACCTATACGCGGATGAAGACTACACTCTAGAACTGAAATCATCAGCCTTCCTAAAAACTGGAATTGCTATTGCTCTACCACCCGGACAATGTGCACAAGTATAGGCAAGAAGTGGACTCTACTGCAACTCTGGAATAGGAGCATTCCCTGGATTAATAGATGAAGACTATAGAGGAGAAATCGAGGTTGGACTGGTTAACCATAACCACAGCCAATTCAAAGTATACCAAGGCGACCGAATTGCTCAGATGGCAATCATCAAGTGTGAACAGCAACCTTTGAAGGAAGTAGAAAACTTAGAAGAAACACGATGTGAAAGGAAAGGATTTGGATCAACTGGACAAGTAAATATAATAATGGAGAGACTGGATGATCAGGAAAGTGCTAAGAAGCACATCTACTCCCTCAACGAAAACCTGTTACCAAACCAGAAGAAACAGTTGCAAGACCTACTGAAGGAGTATGAGGATATTATCGCGATCAGTTTCAAGAACCTACCAGACCAAGCCTTCTTCATGCACCATATCGACACAGGAGACACCAAACCAATCAAACAGGCACCCTACAGACTGCCGGCCAACTATCACGACTTTGTATGAAAGCATGTTCAAGAGCTATTGGAGTCAGGAGTAATCGTACGGTCAAAAAGCCCTTGGGCATCACCTATTAGCATAGTACTAAAGAAGGATGGACAGAGAATGGTTATTGACTATCGCAAATTGAATTCAGTCACCAAGAAGCACGCATACCCGATCCCGCACTCAGAAGACTTACAAAACATGTTAAAAAAGGCGCAAATCTACTCAACCTTAAACCTATGGGCAGGATATAACCAAATCGGAATGACGCCCGAAGCACAGGAGAAATCGGCATTTGTTACACCATTTGGACAGTACGAATTCACAAGAATGTCCTTTGGACTTTGCAATGCACCCGCCACCTTCCAGGCTGTAATGAACGAGATCTTCTATGATTTGATTAGATATGGAGTGATTGTGTATATCGACGACATCAATATTTATGCAGAAAACTTCGCAGAATACATGGTGATCCTGGAGGAAGTATTTGAATGACTCAGAAAGCATGGACTAAGGATCAAGCCAACAAAATGCTACTTTGGACAGAAGAAAATCGAATACCTCGGATTTATAATCGACAGAGGAGAAATCTGCCCAGACCCAAAGAAGACTAAGATTGTCAAGGCCTTTCCAATCCCGCAAGATAAGATAGCCCTATAAGGATTCTTAGGACTGGTCCAGTTCTATAAAAGGTTTATCCCTAGTTACTCTGAAATTACCACACCCCTGCACATGTTGCAAAGAAAAGGAAGAGCATGGGAATGGACATTGGCCGCACAAACAGCCTTCAATCTAATCAAGGAAGCACTTACCCATGCACCAGTTATGGCAAGACCGGATCTCACAAAAGTATTCAAGCTGTATACAGATGCATCATCATTTGGACTCGGAGCAATCTTGGTGCAAGATGATAAAGATGGAGAACATGTGATTGCTTACGCAGGACAAGCCACCCATGGAGCAGAACCTTCCTATAGAGCCACCCAATTGGAGTGCGTAGCAGTCGTTTGGGCCATGCAACACTTCTGCCACTTCCTGATTAGAAAACAGTTCACCCTGATAACAGACCACTCAGCCCTTAAATGGTTTTAGAACAAACTGAATCTGACAGGAATGTATGCAAGATGGCTAGCCATATTGCAGGAATACGACTTCACGACGCAATACAGAAAAGGACGGAATCATCAGAATGTGGACACCCTCTCACACCTACCCCAATTTATCCAAGATCGACACCCCGAACCAAAAAGAATATACCTACCCAATGAACACTGAACTCTATAATGGATATTTGGATTACCTCAGTAACCTAACCTTTACTGGGATGGTGAACGAAAACGATCAACGGCTTATATAGACAACGGCACTCAACTATTTTATCAAGAATAATATACTTTATCGATGATACAGAGGACAAATACGACTTATAGTTCCTGAACACAAAAAGCAGATGGTACTTCAGGCCTCTCATGACCATCAGCTGGCAGGACACATGGGCGTAGATAACACATATCAATGACTATCAGAAAAATATTATTGGAAGAACATGTACGAAGACATTAGAGAATATATTAGAAGATGTGACACTTGCCAGAAAAGGTGCTGAGGAAAGGAAATCGAGACCTTACAACCGATTGTACCTAGAGGACCCTTCAAACATATTGGAATAGATATTGTTGGACTACTACCAAGAACACTTAGAGGAAATCGATACATCGTAGTAGCAGTAGATTACCTGACCAAGTACCCCGAAGCAAGAGCATTGCCCCTTGCAGATGCCCTTAATATTGCACCTTTTATCTACGAAGATATTATCTGCCGCCATGGAATACCTTATGAAATAACCTCTGATCAAGGAACTGAATTTATTAATGAATTCATGCAGATATTGACGCAACACTTCGGGATCCGCCAGATAAAGACTACTGCCTACCATCCCCAAGGAAATGGACTCACTGAACGGACAAATCAAATCATTAAGAACACAATTGCTAAAGTAGTACAATCACAAGGAGAAGATTGGGACTTGTACCTACCTTCTGCCTTATTTGCACTATGAACAATAAAACAGGAGATAACAAAGTTCACCCCTTTTGAGCTCGCTTACAGAAGGAAAGCTCATCAGCTGGTAGACCAAGTAATGACCACCCCGGAACCCAGCCACACCTCCTGGGAAAAGCAAATCGAGCATCGTGTGACAAAGGAAATTCAAGAATTATACAACATCCGAAACAAGGCAAAAGAATTTATCGCTATTGCACAAGATTGACAAAAGAAGAATTATGACAAGGAACACAAGGAAACTGAGAAATTGAAGATTGGTGACCAAGTCTTACTATACCAGAACATAGTAGAGTCCTCATGGTTAGCAAAATTGGACCCAAAATGGGAAGGACCATACTATATCGCCAGTATAAAAGGAACTACATATCAGTTGCGAAAAATGACAGAAACGATCTTACCCTATACTGTCCACCGAAACCGCCTCAAGAAATATCATGCCCCATTGGAACAACTTCCATGAAGTCCAAGTTAGCCTGATCGAGGCCTATCGACATATAGAACCTCTGGAAGACCTTGAGAAAATAGAAGGATCGACCTTACAGAAGACCCGATCGATTGTACACAACATTCAAAGGAGGTAACACCTGGCACGAATTAATGAATGGCAGGAATACTACTGAATTGCACAACTCTGGGATGAAGAAGTTGAACATATCTGGAACCGGAAGGATAGAGAAATCTGTCAATGAGCCCTCAAAGAAGCACTCCCTGCCTATAATGCAAGAATGGCCGATCGGATTTATCAACTATTCAAGCACAAGCCTAGTGCTTTAAACCACTTTCGGTGCAGTACGCATCAACTGAACCAACTGACACAGAATAAAACAAAGGAGCTAGAGGAAGAGGTAAAACAGTTACAAAGAGATTTCTCCGAGTTAGAACTGTACCTTGAAGTCTAACTTGCAGAAAGGAAGGAGATGTAACGGAACATTTTGTGACGACATACAATCTGATCATGTGAAATTACAAGTCATGTGACTCTCAACAACATTGAGAGTTGTAGCATTGTTGAGACCTGTAGCATTGTTGAGATCCGCAATAATACTATAACCTAAAATAGTGTTTCGATCTGATATATTATTTTGTAGCTCAATCACATTATAACCTGATATATCATTTTATTATATCTTAGCCAATCAATTTGTACCTTATATTTAGTCGAGCCAATTAGAAATTCAAGTAGTAACCTGGGTAGCTGTCTGTATAGCACCTTGTAATTTCTTATAAATACCCTGCTTGCAATTAACAATAAAATTTGGACTGTAACAAGCTAAGGAAGCTTACAACAGACAACCCAGGGGATACTGAAGCCTTACTCAAGGAGTAAGCAATTGATATAGTTTCGAGATTCTAACAGATACACTTTATTTGATCGATCATATTTAATCCTTGCTAGTTAACACCTACATCGACACCCTTCTTAAGATGCTACCACATAAACCGCTAAAACCCCTGAAACGTATTTTCTGTGCTTGCTCAATTCCGAGTATTTCGCCGTTAATATATTTTAGTCCGTCACAATATATGAAAAGATTTAGAGCATATACTATTTCTTGTTTTACTGCTACATCTAATAGTTCTATCATTTCTCTAAAGTTTGTAAATTAGATAGAGCTGTCCACTATTGAAATTTGTTTATTTATGAAAGTACCAAGTAGACTATCTACAGTTATTTAGGATATATTCCTATTTTAAAATAACAGCTCTGTAAGCCAAATTTCACCTTCGTACTTTTAGAGATATAGAGGATTGTTTACATCAGACTTGGGTACTCATTGGAGTTTTTCCATAAACTTACTGTATTATATATATACTTTCTCATTATCAAAAACCATGCCACCAGTCAGTTCATAGATAATGTAATCAGTTGGTTCATAATGAAATCAGTTACAGTTGGCTTGCTATCAACAGTAGTTGATTTGCTATCAATGATAGTTGATTTATAGATAATATCAGTTGTAGTTGGCTTGCTATTAATAGTAGTTAGTTTGTGAATAACATTAGTTATAGTTGGTTTGCTGTTAACAACTAGTTATACATGTTTAATCTGAATATTTGGAGTATACAAACTTAATAGTTACTTATGTACTAGTATAGTATAGTTGGTAGATAGTAATGACTGGGAATTATAGTCTTGGTGTCTTGTTTTATTAATATAGACTATTGTAAAATCCTCAAAGTTTTAATAAACTGGAATATCCTTGTTTACAGAAGGTTCAGCTTTTTGGCTTTTAGATAAATATCAAGTATAGATATTGTGTTTTTTGCAGGTATACTGAGCAAGGCCCAAGGTGGATTTAAAAAAAGCTTTATATTAATTACAAAGTTCAGAAAACAAACACTATAAGTGAAGACATTATTTGACAAAATACCATAATGTTCATGTTTTGTTTACCAAACACAATAGACTAAATAGAAGTATTTATATATGTATTCCAAAAAGGCAAGGGTATAAATATAGTTATTTTATATTCATAAGGTTGAACTAGAGGTTTCTAAGGAATGAAAACAAGATTTTCAAATATCCAAAATATCACAAACACCCAAAATGGAGCATAATAGAGCATGATACCTTGAATTTTGATTAGCTCAGTCAAAATCAAATAGCATATTTGTTTTTATATATCCCTTTGTTACATTCATTTTTTAAACTTTCTTATTTATTAGACTTTCTTATTTATTAAGCTTTCTTATTTGCAAAATATTTTCTGTAATATTTTTTTATCTGCCAACTTCACTGAACTAGCTGAACTTTTAGCAATAATCTTAAGTATAAAAAGATATTATTTTTCTTATTGTCTTATAATAAAAAAAAACAAAAAAAAATTTAAAAAATAAAAACAAAAAAAAAACTATTCAAAAACAAAATTCCTTATAAGCTTCTCTAGTTGTAAGGAGGTTTCTTCCAAACCACCTGTGAGGAAGTGTTTGATAATACTAATCTGCATTGGACTTAGGAATCTCCGAGTACATTACAAGGTTTCTAAAGTATTGAAAGTACTTTGTTTCTTCATAAGATTGTTGATTTCTATACTCTTGAAGTCTTAGTGCTTTTCTTGAAGGATATAAAGGGGGTGAGATCTTAAGCTTTCAAAAAGGTCTTTGAGTGCACAGCTTTAGAAGTGAAGTTTATTAAATAAAGAATTGAGAGATATTTATATAAAATTCTCAAAGTATTATATGAGTAGCTGCCCAGATTACTACTTGAAATTTAATAATGTCTGTAGTGTAGGTATAATATCTTCAATGTCAGCAGTGCCTTTGATATCAGCAGTATCTTCAATATTAGCAGTACCTTTGATGTTAGCAGTGCCTTTGATGTTAGTGGTGCCTTTGATATCAGTAGTGCCTTTGATATCAGTGGTGCCTATTTCTTCTTCTATATCTGATCCCAATAAGAAAGTGTTGGTTTCTTCTTCCAGATAGTTGTTATCCATTGGATAATTTTCTAAGAGGTAAAGTAATAAGGTATCTTTTTCTAGGTATTAATAAAATTTCTTAGCTAAGTATAGTTAGATCCTGCTATTTCTCATTTTGGAGACTAGTTTGATATCTTTGTTTTAGTAGTTAAACTCCATGGTTCCACTTAGCCAGTCGATGTTAGGATTCTTCTAATCTAGCTAACTTTTCTAAATACTATACTTGATCTGGATATATCTATAATTTCGAAGTTCAGTATATTCTGATATGATTCAATTGAGATTGGAAGATTCTTGGCAGTATGAGTAACTTATTGAGTTCCTCCATCAACTACTTTGATAATTATTACTGCTTCTCAGGATAACTTGATAACTTTGAGTTGATCTGCTAGCTGTTGACTGATGAAGTTATATATTGCTCTGCTGTTAATAAGTACATTGACTGTTTTATTCTTTATTATTCCTTTATAAAATAGGAGTTCTGTTTTCTTTCCAAGTGAAGATAAGATTCTACATTCTACTTTTTCTTCTATATCTTCTACTTTTGTTTCTTCAATAGACTACATATCTGTTGTATTATTGATAGACTAGTCTATCTTCTTTTCTTTGGTTGGTAGTTTTATAGCTATATATACTTGTTTTACTTCTTCTTCTTCTTTCACTAATTGTTGAATTTGTAGTTTCTTACTTTCTTTAATACAGCTTTAATATTTCCAAACATCATCTGTATTATAAGTTTTATTTCTATAAGGACAGTATCTATATAGTACAATTCCTTGTACTATCTTCAAGTACTATTATTTATCTTTAGTAAGTATAGGTTTCTTTTTATCTATTAATCTAAATCCTCCTGCAGCATATTCAGTTTTCAGAAGTTATTCTATAACTTTGGCTATTACTAAATTGTCAAGCTTGATGAATATAAATTATACTAGCTTAGCTCCTTTGGTAACTTGATATTTGTAGTGAGCTGATAAGTTATGAACTATAAGTATAATTTCACCAGTATAGTCTACATCAATAACTTCTACTTTGATTAAGATTCCTTCTTTAATTTTGCTACTTTTATCTAAGATTTGTATATATGTTTCTATTGGTAGCTTTAAAGTGATTCTTGTCTTAATCAGGAAAATTAATCCTGGTGAATTAGTGTATCTTCATTTGTATAGATATCATATCCTGCAGAGTTTGCTGTTCCTTTAGTAGGTACTATAGCATCTAGATACTTCTTTTTAACTAGAAAGTTAGTTTTATTATTGGCTTCTTATATCATATATAAGTATTCATCATCTGATGATTCTTCTAAGTCTTCTTTTTTGTCTTCCTGTTTTCTTTCTTTAATATTAGCCAGTTCTTGCCAAGTGCTATTATAAGCTAGATTACATCCTTTACTATTGATAGTAGATAAGTCATAGACAGTCTAAAGGTCTTATAGGTAAATTTCATCCTAATATACTCCTTGATTATATCTTTTCTTATTTTTTCAGAACTTTCCTTTACTAATATATTGATAGCTTCTCTAGAAAATATCATAAATTTCTTCAGTATTATTAGTATAAGGGTATAGGTTCTTATTATGGTAAGATCTATTATTCATTGGTAGTATCTATTAGTGTCTTGGCTATAGTTTTATCCTTTGATCTTTCTTTTTAGTGATGAAGAAGTCTTTCACTTTGGTTTTATTTGGTATGAGATGAGTTATTGAATAGTTACATATGTGTTCTGTATAATAAATATATTGATCATAGAATAAGTATCTTATCTGCATCATATTCTAATTAAGAAGGGTAATTTGTTCTTATTTAGTCAACTTGCAGTATCCTTAGTTGTATTTTTTTTAATTATATATAGTCAACTAATATATCTAGAGTCTGTTTCTTCTTCAGCTGTCATGCTTTTACTTATGCTTTTAACTTCTTCTTTCTTTATGATCTTTTCTCCAGAAATGGTGTAAGTACTTCTATATTTGGGTGCAATATGTCTATGTCTTCTGTAGCTGAAGCAGGTCATTGTTTTCTTCCAGTCATTCTTGTTTTCTTCTTTCTTGAAATTTTTTTGCTATGTTGGATTGTTGTTATAGTTTCCTTGTCCTTCTCTGAATTCTTCTTAAGAGTTAAATTCTCCTCGATAGTAAGTATCAGTAGTTGTTTTACTGCTTAAGCTAGAGTTGTAATTCTTGTTCTCTGTTCAAGTTTGTTGTACTAATAGAATTGTATATACTGATTTGATGACCATATCAAAACACTATTGCTTATAAGTATATATATAAGAGTGCAGCAATTGCACTGCAGTATCTGCTCTTTGAGGAATTTTCTCTTAAAGAAATCCGAATTAGATATAGAAGAAGAAATCCATACAGTGAATACCATCAACACTATAGATACCATCAATACTGTGGACACTATCAATACTATAGATACTATCAATACTATAGATAGTATAAACACTACTGATATCAAAGATTTAACTTATATTATTAGGCTTATACTATAATAAGCTTTTAGAAATTTATATAAATATCCCTCAATTCTTTATTTAATAAACTTTAGTTTAATAGCTGCACACCTCAAGATCCATGAGAACTGAGAGTACAACAACTGAACTTACACAGCTATCAAGTCTAAATAAATGATTGCAAACTTATTAAATTGATGCTCTGTAACTATATCAAAGCTAATACACCCTAGTATATGTTATAGGAAATAATTATAAAAAACCATTAACATCTAGTATAGAAGAAGAATAAAACAATCATAGCAATGAGAGGCATAAATGGACTTCAAAAGTAGGCAAACTTTGTAAATGGACTCTATAAAGATATCAATATAAGCAACCTTGAGAAGACATTATGAATTGATTGTTAAGAAGACTTTTATCACTGAATCAGCACTTAACCAAACTGATGAAAAATTATAACTACCTCAAAGCCAACACCCCCTGGTATATACTATAGAAAATGACTATAAGAACTACTAACACCTGCCCTAGAGGAAGAATAAAATGATCAAATAACAATTGGATCTACAATTGCAGAAGAAAGATATTTATCAGTATTAAGAGATATTCAGTATATATAGAACATACATCCTTGGATTACTGACTAGATCAGGTTCTGGACATGATAAGCTCAAATAGACTGGAAAAGACATTGAACACTCAAACAATTGCTAGACAGACAGATGACCTATCTCATGGAAACCTATGAAGGAAGATAAAGTAATAGATGGCTATCTACTTAAGTTGACTCCTAGATGGAAGAAGAACAATTATTGAACATTTATTAATTATAAGAATCTTATAGGAATTTATTAGGAAATCTCTTTCTTAAAAAATATAGTAGAATTATAATACTTACTTTGATAAGTAACCAACCTGGTCAACCTCTAGAAATTCCTCTTCCTTGTTAATATCAGACAGAATTGTAAAAAAAAAATAATTAAACAAATCAATATCACAATTAGACTCCGAAGCTGGCTCAGGACTTTTCTTATCATCATCATTATTATTAGAATACTGGCTAGAAGCCTTAGCTATAGGAAACCCCTACTACTAACTAGGACTATATTCTTTATCATTGTCATCATTTTTGATAGTACTAATGACTAAGATATTGGACTGATCTACATCTGCATCCCTATCCACATTTGCATCTAAAGGACTCAGTATTAGACTGCTAAAGGTTGGAGAATCGATATGATGTATGGAAGGAGCTAAAGATGCTAGAAGATTATAATATATAGCAAAATTATAGGAAAAGATATCAGACACTTCCAGTTGATTAGATAGATATCTTATGCCTTGAATCATTTACTTACCAACCTATTGATGCTTGAGAGAATACTTATTATTAATGTCCTTAGAATCTGTATCCCAAAACTGTTGACTTGAAGGAGTTTCATTGATAATCTTCTTATTATTCCAGCAATGCTTGCCAAGGATAGAAGGAACTGGATATTGTTAGTACTGCAAAGTCATAGTAAAAGTATAGGAGAAGAAGTAGTATGTGAATTAGAAGACTTTTGAAGTTCGAAGTTGTAAGATAGAGATGTCGGATAACTCCATTCTTATACTCATTAAATGACCACCTAGATCTGAATCTTGGCGTAACCCTAAGGACTTATCTAGAAAGAGACACCTCATTGCTGAACCAAGCAGGCAACCCTTGTTAAAAAGAACAAATGAATCTAGACAACAAAAGCTAGACATATGATGAGATTCAGCCATAAAGCTTACAAAGACATACCTTCCTCAGCTAAGAAATGAATTGCCAAAAGAAAGCAAGTCACCAAGCTCAGAAATGAAATCATGTATAAATCTCATGCCTCTGATACCTTATAGCAAGATTCAGACTAATGCATATAGCATTTAGATAGACCGATATATACATACCTATCCAAATCACTTATCTCATTGCCAATGGTTCTAGCCCACTAATAACCCTAACGAATAACCAACAAATCAGTTCAGATTGTCAGTATTGAATGAGCTTATATGAAGCCAGAAAGCTAGAACACCTAACCAAGAACCCAATCTGCACTCAAATGATCTAAGAGTTAGAATAAAGAAAAATAGAACTGATGAATCAGCTCATGTCTGAAAACAAGCTTCACAGATAAACAAAATATTAGAATCACCCAACTAACCCTGATATAAATAAAATGAATCATATACCCAAATTATACAAGGAATGAAGGAATGCACTATGACCACTGCTTATAGTAAAATCTAGAGTTTACTTATCAAAATCAGTAGTATGACTCATACATACACCATACAGAGAGATCCTTGAAGATTCTAGCAAGATCTTTGCAATGAAGAAAAACAAAAGAAAGTCAGAATGACTGAAACAAGAAAGATGAGTGTCATGAATCCAAAATGCTACAAATCTAAAATGACTGAATGACTGAACAAATCTAGAACCCGAACAAGATATACCTAGATGAGATCAGTATACTGCCAGTATAGAGAACAATAACAACATGTGAAAGATTTAGAAAAAAGAGAAAGAAAAAGCGAGCACAGTCTTCAGTTATATATTTCTTTTTTTTAAAATATTTTGATACCCACAGAGTCTATTTTATTCAGTTATCATAGTTATATTAGTTATTTTATTTATCAAACAATTATTATTTATTTCAATCAATCTCTATTCTATTATTATTGTATTGAACAATAATGTACTCAATTAATTTCATTTTCCTTTGATGTATTTCATTTATTATCTCAGTAACTTATTCTCTTTTATTTAGATCAGACATTATTATTTTATTTAGTGATCTTTAATAGATACTTATTTTATTTAAATTGCATATTCGATCTATTACATTATTATCCCTTTATTATTTTATCTTTTGAAATATTCAGAAGTCATTTGTTTATGGAAAAATGACAAGCCACTTTTTTACTTAGTATTATCTTTATTAAGAGTAGTATTTTTTTATATTTATATTTTAGGATAACTTTAAGTTTTTTAGAAATAGCAAGAATGCTATTTTCTTCTAAGAGAGGAAGAGTTGTAAGAGTGCAGCAATTGCACTGTAGTATCCACCCTTTGAGGAATTTCCTCTTAAAGAAATCCATATCAGATATAGAAGAAGAAATTTACACTATAGATATCATTAACACTATAGATACCATCAATACTATAGATACCATCAACACTGTAGATACCATCAACACTATGGATACCATCAACACTGTGGATAGTATAAACACTACTAATATCAAAGATTTAACTTATATTATTAGGCTTATACTATAATAAGCTTTTAGAAATTTGTATAAATATTCCTCAATTCTTTATTTAATAAACTTTAGTTCAATAGTAGTGCACACTCAAGATCTCTTTAAAAGCTAAAGATCTTACCTCTTTTATATATATCAAGAGTGCTAAAAGACTATAAGTCTGAAAATAATAATTAATATTCTTACAAAGATACAAAGTACTTTCAATACCTTAGAAACCTTGCGATATACTCAGAGATTTCTAAGTCTAATGTGGATTAGTATCATCAGACACTTTCTCACAGGTGGTTTAGAAGAAACCCCCTTACAACATAGGCTTCCTCTCTCCTTAATACAAGTTTCCAACCACTATAGAAGGGTCTTGAATAAGGTGTCAGCTTGTGCACTACAAGTAATGTAATTATCATCATTATAAGATATTTCAATGATGATAAGATTGGTATCAATTTCTGCTATGAAAGCTTTAAAGGTTTTGGTTCCTTCAGTATTAAATCTTGCTATAGCCAGTTATTTCTTTACTTTAGTAATGTATGTACTACTGTAGAATTTATTAATTAATAGAGATCTAAGGCCTTATTGTACAGGGATATTTAGATATCCTAGTTAGACTATGCCAGCTACTTAAACTGTTATCAAAGTTGTATCTTGCCAGGTTAGAGGTTTTCTAGATAGATTTTGCTACTAGATTCCTGTCAATTTTCTGAGAAATCTAGTAATTTTGTTAACCTATGTATATAACTTAGCATATACTTGTTTAGGTATATGATTAACATTATTAGTAAGTCTATCATCTAGTACTTGATCATCATTCCAGCTGTTAGCATTGTAATTGGCTTCAACAGCTGATATAAATGTAGTAAGTTCTTTAGTTTCTCTATCAAAGGGTTATAGATTAACTGCTTTAGTTATTTGACTAAGTTGCACTACTTATCCTACAAGTGCAGTTAAGGCTGCTACTTATGCAGTTAATACAATAATTACAGCATCAGCTATTATATTGGTAAATGTAGTTGGTATAAGTAGTGATAATATAGGAAGTTTGTCTTCTTTTTTGTTTATATATTAGATATATTCTCTTGCTTCGTGATTAAATATTTCATCTTCTAAGTCAAGGTTTTCTAATTCTTTAAGTATGTCAGCTTCAAGAGTAATCCTTCAAACAGTTATATTAGTGTCTTCAATAAAGATAGTATCAGTGTTATGATAAATAGTTATATTAGGTTTGTGTAGTTCACTTATATTAGATATTTCTTGAAATAGTAATCTGCTTAGTCTGGATGTATATCAGAATATAGATATTATAAGATTAATAGATTCTTTGATAGATAGTGGTATAATAGATATAGTTGATTCTAATAGTATTATTTTAGCAAATTGTATAAGGTCTTCTATTACTAATTTCTCGAATAATCTATTTGCAATTTAGTAGTAAATGGTACCTTAGTATATTAAGTAATCGAATGGTAAGTTATTAATCTACTCTTTAATGATTCATTGATTATTATATTCTTATACAGTAGATATAAGGTTAGTAAAATAGTATTCTGCTCATATAATTAAAACAATATTATAATTTCCTTTGATATTCTCATAAAGGAAGTCTTGAAATACTTTGAAGTAGGCATCAGTTCTAAGAGAGTTTTTAAATTCTTCTAAAAGTTCATTATAGAGTTCAAGGTATGTTTTACCTTGTAAATAAGCTATAGTTGTTAAATCAGTGCTTCATAGCAGTTACTAATATTATATCTACTTAAAAGGTTTTATAATATATATTACCTCTCTGGCTATTAGAAATTAGATATATATAGTATTTTAGTAGCACTTTGAGTATATTGGTTATATCTAAAAGGAATTGATAATTCTAGACCTTTGTAAAAATATTAATAGTATGTTTCTTATTATTATAATGGTTTTTTATTACTGCTGCTACTAAGTTATAAGGAGGTTTCTTTTAAACTACCTGTAAGGAAGTATTTAATAATACTAATTTGCATTAGACTTAGGAATCTCCAAGTATATCATAAGGTTTCTAAAATATTAAAAGTACTTTATTTTTTATAAGATTATTGATTTCTATACTCTTGAAGTTTTAGTGCTTTTCTTGAAGGGTGTAAAGGAGGTGAGATCTTAAGCTCTCAAAAAGGTCTTTGAGTATGCACAGCTTTAGAAGTAAAGTTTATTGAATAAAGAATTGAGAGATATTTATATAAAATTCTTGAAGTGCTATATAGGTAGCTATCCAGGTTATTACTCAAAATTTTAGTTACTAATTTAAAAGTTAAATAATATGTTAATGATATCTATAGTATAGGTATTGGCAGTACTTATAATATTGGCAATGCCTTCAATATTAGCAGTGCCTTTAATGTCAGCAATGCCTTCAATATTGGTAGTGTCTTTGATGTTGGTAGTGTCTTCAATATTAGCAGTGCCTTCGATGTTGGTGGTATCTTTGATATCAGTGGTACCTTTGATGTCAGTAATATCTATTTCTTCTTCTATATCTGATCCTGATAAGGAAGTGTTGATTTCTTCTTCCAGATAGTTATTATCCATTAGGTAATTTTCCAAGAGATAGAGTAATAAGGTTTCTTTCTCTTCATTTTGTAAGTGTTCCTATTGATACAGACTTAGACTGCTAAGATGTTTCAATGTGGAAGACTAATATTAGAATACCTTAAAGGTTTTTTTATTTCAGTGGATTCTTATTCTGTTATTTCTTAATGGTTTTCTTACCTTAACTGTAAGGTATATACCATTTAATAGTAACTTCTGAATTATCCAGCAGTGTTGTAAAATTGGTAGATACTGATATTTCTTTTTACAGGTTCTACTATATTGATAGTGTCCTCTTAGGTTACTTTAGTATATAGTTATAGTGATTCATTATATTGGTTGATAACTGCATTCTCTACTATATTCTTAATTTGTTTATAGTTTGGTCAGAGTAAAGTTGATCTTCTTGCAGTATTTCTTTACTGCAGCTAGGTAGGATAAGGTTCTTGAGTCCTCTAGGTTTGGTAGCTTATGGTAGATATGGTTTGTCTTTTTTCTATTAATTGTTTCCTTCATTATATATCACTCTTACAAATGAAGTCTTTATCTTTAACAATTTTGAGAAGTTCAAAGCCCTCATACTCCTTAATGCTATAGTCTCTAACAATCTGATAAACTTGAAATTCAAAGCTTCTATAACTCTCAAATTCAGTACTGCAGTAAATAATTTAAGAGAAAATGTTATTCTCCAAGCTCCCAACAATCTATTCCTAGCCTCTAAAACTAACAAAACTACTTTTGAAACTCTTAAAAGCAATGATAATAATAATAACCCCTTTACTGTACTATATATAATTTATAAGGCTATCTTAATATTATAGGCTGACCCTTAGCTAGCTAACTCTTAGTTAGCCAACTTTCAGCTAACTGACTTTTAGCTAGTTAACTCTTAGACTGATACTCCAATTTCAGAAATCATAGTCTAATTTATTGAAAGAAACCTTAATCTATAATTCTTTAACAATTTTTGATATATTGTTATATTCAATATTATCCCTCAAGTTTTATATAAATACTCTCCTTATTTTCATTTAATAAATCTTTACCTGAGCTTGAGCTCAAATACAAAAGTTTAAAACTTGAACAAAACCAGTAAAGAAAGTATTTACTTAGTGATTTTCAAGCCAAGATATATTGAGATATATTGCTTTTAAATATTGATAGATTAACTTGATTGTTGAAACACATTCAAGGACTTACTATTCTTTATATCTTATAAGATACATAACTCTTTAAATTTTAAGTAATATTCCTCTATATCTTACCTTATATACTCTCTAATTCTCTATATATACAAAACTTAGCCTAGTTACTAGTTCCTAATTGAGCCCTTTAATCTTCTATATTTTGCTAATTTCAAAGTTTTATTCTTACATTTTGATACCCAATGTGGGGGGGTAATATTCAATTTTTATTGAAAATCTATTCTTGTAATATATTTTTACTATTGTGATAACCTTGGGAAAGAATATTACAGCAGAGTACCCCTAGTAGAAGACAGCACTATAGTTCAAGATAGACCATTCAGATTTACTACTAAGACTTCTACAAACATCAATTAAGAGATATTACCAAAGACTATCTTAAGAATCAGATCATTCTAATATATTAACTAAGACTATTAGACTTACTGTTATCTATAAGCATATACTTCTAGGATTATATATTACTACTGCTGATATATCTGATAAAAGTAATAGAGTAGTAAGCATTTATTATAAAGAATTTAAAAGTACCTATCTGAACTTGGACTGATAATTTTAGAATTGAAGAATTATTTAATGCATTTGAAAAATCCAAAGAACATTACAATACTAATATATTATTCTTACCACTTATCTTTTCAGAGTAGGTCTCTACCAAATTAGTTTTTAAGTTCACTAAGGAAATAGAGCTGTTTACAGCAACCAGATTATTGATATTAGTATAAAAAGAACCAGTGTTAGTAGTTACTTTTAGAGGACTAGCCAAGGCATTATAATATAGTAATTACAAATGAAACAATTATAATACCACCAACTGATGATATAATAATTAGAGCTATATATACCTAGTTGACAAATACCTATCATACTGCAGAAATTTAGCAATAGTTAAGAGACTAGATACTTGTTACTGTATAAGGATAGAATGAGTTATCAATAGAGTTCTATACTAAGATTTGAAATATGATCAAATAAGCAGAATATGATGCTACAGCTAGAGATCAAGTAGCAGAATTATTATTTATGCTAAGCATTCAAGCAGAATTAGCCTTTGCTATTTAATCAGCACTAATAGCTCTAGACTTAGCAGAAAAGATGAACTATGCTCAATAATATTAGCTTGCAAGGAACCTTGAATAAGATATCTACAAGTAAATAATAGTACCAAGTTTTAAAAAAAAAGAAATAGCTGAAGTTACAAACCTTATAAGGGGGTTTTTTCTAAACTACTTATAAGGAAGCATTTGATAATACTAATCTATGTTGGACTTAAGAATCTCCAAGTATATTACAAGGTTTTTAAGATATTGAAAGTATTTTGTTTCTAATAAGATTATTAATTATAATTTTCAGACTTATAGTCTTTTAGCACTTTTGATATGTATAGAAAGGAGTGAGGTCTTAAGCTCTCAAAAGGTCTTTAAGTGTGTACAGCTTTAGAAGTCATTTTGAAAGATTGTGAGAATAGTGTAGAACTTTAATTTAATAAGTCTGCAACTATCTGTATTATACAAAGCTTTTTGAGATTCTGGCTTCTTGTAGAGAGTTATATAAGGTCGATATATTGTATAAGAGATTGTTAAGGGGATTTGAGAATTAAAGAACTGAACTTAAACTGAAGGCTGATGTTTATTAAATAAAGAATTGAGGGATATTTATACAAAATTGAAAAGCTAAGATTGATAATATAAGCTAACTATAAATCTTTGATATCAATAGTATTAATAGTATCAGCAGTGTCTTTGATATTAGCAGTACCTTCAATGTTAGCAGTGCCTTTAATGTTAGTAGTATCTATGATGTTGGTAGTGCCTACAATATTGGTAGTATCTATGATGTTGATAGTGTCTATTTCTTCTTCTGTATTTAATTCTAATAAGGGAGTATCAGTTTTTTCTTTTGGATTTAAGTAACTAGAATATTCTAAGTAGTGCTGTGGTACAGTAACAGTTATTTATAATATCTAATAATATTACTCTTACAAACCTACTAACTATTACTATTGCAGTTAAATCAGCACTGACTGATAGAGATATTAATAAACTCACTATCAAGTTTACCTAAATGGAAGCTTACTTATCCAATATCAAAAAAAGATAATAGCAGCTAAGATATTAGTAACAAATATATAGTATTTGACTAATGAACTAGAGGAATAA
Organism: Endogone sp. FLAS-F59071; assembly: GCA_003990785.1. NCBI lineage: Eukaryota > Fungi > Mucoromycota > Endogonomycetes > Endogonales > Endogonaceae > Endogone > Endogone sp. FLAS-F59071. The sequence continues at coordinate 20,838 of RBNK01000673.1, forward strand.
TAGAAATGACAGAAATAATAAAAACTATGATCAATTCCTTACCTGCTTCTGATGTAAAGAAGAAGGATATATGGCTAGAAACTGTTAATCTAAGACAAACTACAAAGCAGTACTAAGTAATCAGTAGTAAGAGTACTAGTAGAGTCATCAACAAAGCTGTTAGCAGGATGGGATACTTCTAATATAAATACTAATCTTATAAGTTTATAAAGTATTTGAGGACAGTGAAGAAGAAGATAAAAATATTTGAATACTACCTACAGTTCCAATAAGGAAGCAAAGGCCAGCTGCTAAAAAACCAGTAGAGATCTAAGGTCTTATTGTATAAGGATATTTGAATATTCTGGTTGGGCTATGCCAGCTATTTGAGCTGCTACCAAAGTTATATCATATTATGTCAGCAGTTTTCTAGATAGATTTTACCATCAGATTGCTGCTGATTTTCTAAGAAATTCAGTAATTTGTTAGCCTATATATATAACTTGGTATACACTTGTTTGAGTGTATAATTGACATTGTTGGTAAGTCTATCATTTGGTACTCAATTATCATTTCAGCTATTGGTATTGTAATTGACTTTAATGGCTGATATAAATGCAGTAACTTCTTTAGCTTCTCTATCAAAGAGTTGTAAGTTAATAGCTTTAGTTGTTTAACTCAATTACACTACTTGTCCTATAAGTGCAGTTAAGGCTACAACTTGAGTAGTCAATGTGGCAATTACAGTATTAGCTATTATATCAGTAAATGTAGTTAGTATAAGTGGTAGTGATATAGAAGGTTTGTCTTCTTCTTTATCTATATGTTGAATGTAAGAGTGATATTATTAGACATTACAAATGACCGTTACTGTGCCGCAGCACTACTTAGAACATTCTAATCACTCAAAATAGAATTACCTGATATGGTAGTTCCTGAATTAGAAATACCGAATGAGGCATTGCCAAGTAGAGTATTATCAATTGAGGAATTACTCAATGAGGAAATTCTGTTTTAGGAAATTCCTTTTGTAGTATTACTGTATTCAGAAATGCCTTTAGTAGTATTGCCTATTGAAGCATTTCCTTTTTCTACATTACCTATCTTAG
>RBNK01000674.1:0-21922 GCA_003990785.1 Endogone sp. FLAS-F59071
TATCAATAAAATTCGGACTGCAACAAGCTAAGGAAGCTTACAAACAGACAACCCAAGGGATACTGAAGCCTTACTCAAGGAGTAAGCAATTGGATAGTTTCGAGATTCTAACAGATACACTTTATTCAATCAATCGCAATTAATTCTTGCTAGTTAACACCTACATCGACACCCTTCTTAAGACGCTACCGCATAAACCGCTAAGACCCCTGAAACGTATTTTCTGCACTTACTCAATATCAGAGTATTTTGTTGTTAATATATTTTAGTCCATCACAATAGATAATACTAGAGAAGTGTAGAATTGCTTTTGGATAAATATTGGATATATTGGCAAAAGACGTCTTTGGGGAAATCACAACATCTACCTGCAAGGATGCTACTGGGATGAAGTCAACCTCTATAATCTTTGGGAATGTGAAAATTGGGTCAGATATCTAGATGAACCATATGATATCAACTATTATAAAACTTGGAAAGAATGCTATAACCAAGAACAAGAACAGATACTACCTAAAGAAGATGAAGATAAGGAAGTACCTGATAAATAGAGCAATGAAGTTTATACTACTCAAACACCTGTCAAAGTTAGAGCCTTATTTCAAGAGGATAATGAAGATAACAGACCTTTCTTAATTGAAGAAAGTAATTCAGACTTAGAAGAAGAAATTATCATATTAGAAGAAATAATTTACCCTGATGAATGTATTAGCATGTGCTTTTGGTAGTAGAAGGACTTATGGCAGAATCTACCTTAAGATATAACTTATGAACAGTAGAGGGAACTGAATATCCCCACCTTTAAAGAAGTATTCACGATTGAAGAAAAGGAAACAGCAACTCGAGTTAAGAAACTGACAGAAAGTGCAATTGTACCAAAGAGAAAAACTGAAGGAGCCACAGGCTAAGACCTATATGCAGATAAAGACTATACCCTAGAACCGAAATTATCAGCCTTCATAAAAACTAGAATCACTATCACCCTACCACCTAGACAATGTGTGCAAGTATGGGTAAGAAGTGGACTTTACCATAACTCTGGAATAGGAGCCTTCCCCAGATTAATAGATGAAGACTATAGAGGAGAAATTGAAGTTGAACTAGTTAACCACAACCACAGCCAATTCAAAGTATACTAAGGAGATCGAATCGCTCAAATAGTAATTATCAAATATAAATAGCAACCCTTAAAAGAAGTGAAAGACTTAGAAGAAACACAATGTAGAAAGAAAAGATTTGGATCGACTAGACAAGCAAATGTAATAATAGAGAGACTGGATGACTAGAAAAATGCCAAGAAGCACATCTACTCCCTTAATGAAAATCTGTTACCAAACCAAAAGAAATAGTTACAAGACCTACTGAAGAAGTATAAAGACATCATCACAATCAGTTTTAAGGATTTACCAGACCAAGCCTTCTTCACTCACCATATTGATATAGGAGATACCAAACCAATCAAACAAGTACTCTACAGATTGCTAGCTAACTATTATGACTTTATACGAAAGTATGTTCAAAAACTATTGGAGTCAGGAGTGATTATATGATTGAAAAGCCCTTGGGTATTACCTATCAGCATAGTACTAAAGAAAGATGAACAGAGAATGGTTATCAACTACCATAAGTTAAACTCAGTCACTAAAAAGCATGCATATCCAATTCCGTACTTAGAAGACTTATAAAACATATTGAAAAAGGCGCAAATCTACTCAACTCTAGACCTATGGGTAGGATATAATCAAATCAGAATGATGCCTGAAGTACAGGAGAAATCAGCATTTATTATATCATTTGAATAGTACAAATTTACAAGAATGTCCTTCAGACTCTGCAATGCACCTACCATCTTCCAGGCTGTAATGAATGAGATCTTCTACAACTTGATTGGACATGAAGTAATTGTATATATTGATGATATTAATATTTATACTGAGAACTTCGCAGAACATATGATGATCTTGAAGGAAGTATTTAAATGACTTAGAAAACATGGACTAAGGATCAAGCCAACAAAATGCTACTTTGGATAAAAGAAAATTGAATATCTCAGATTTATAATTGATAGAGGAGAAATCTACCTAGACTCAAAGAAGACCAAAATTGTTAAAGCCTTCTCAACCCTATAAGATAAGATGACCTTATGAGGATTCTTAGGACTGGTCCAGTTCTATAAAAGGTTTATCCTTGGTTACTCCAAAATTGCTATACCTCTATACATGTTGTAAAGAAAAGGAAGAGCATGGGAATGAACGTCAGCTGCACAAACTACCTTTAGCCTAATTAAGGAAGCACTTACCCACACACTAGTAATGGCAAGACCAGATCTAACAAAAGTATTTAAGCTATATACAGATGCATTATTATTCAGACTTGAAGCAATTTTGGTGCAAGATGACAAAGATGGAGAGCATGTGATTGCTTATACAGGATGAGCCATCCATAGAGCAGAACCTTCCTATGGAGCCACTCAGCTAGAATGTATAGCAGTCATTTAGGCTATACAACACTTCTACCACTTTCTGATTAGAAAACAGTTTATCCTGATAACAGATCACTCAGCCCTTAAATAGCTTTGAAACAAATCAAATCTAGTAGGAATATATGCACAATAGCTAGCTATACTACAGGAGTATGACTTCATAACACAATATAGAAAAGGATGGAATTATCAAAATATAGACACCCTCTTATACCTACCCCAATTTATCCAAGATTGACACCCCAAACCAAAAAGAATATACCTACCCAATAGATACTAAACTCTATAACGGATATTTGGATTACTTCAGTAACCTAACCTTTACTGGAATAATGAACAAAAATGATCAACGGCTTATACAGACAATGGCACTCAACTATTTTATCAAAAATAATATACTTTACTGATAATATAGAGGACAGATATGACTTGTAGTTTCTGAACACAAAAAGCAGATGGTACTTCAGGCCTCCCATGATCATCAGCTTGCAGAATACATAGGCATAGACAATATATATCAACAATTATCAGAAAAATATTATTGAAAGAACATGTATAAAGATATTAGAGAATATATCAGGAGATGCGATACTTGCTAGAAGAGATACCAAGGAAAGGAAGTCGAGATCTTACAACTGATTGTACCTGGAGGACCCTTCAAACATATTGGAATAGACATTGTTAGACCACTACTAAGAACACTTAGAGGAAATCAATACATTGTAGTAGCAGTAGATTACCTGACCAAGTACTCTAAAGCAAGAGCCTTACCCCTTGCAGATACCCTTAACATTACACCCTTTATCTATGAAGATATTATCTGCTATTATAGAATACCCTATGAAATGACCTCTGATCAAGGAACCAAATTTATTAATGAATTTATATAGATATTAATACAACACTTTAGGATCTGTCAGATAAAGACTACTGCCTACCATCCCCAAGGAAATGGACTTATTGAATGGATGAATCAAACCATCAAGAACATAATTGCTAAAGTAGTACAATTATAAAGAGAAGATTGGGACTTGTATCTATCTTCTACCTTATTTGCACTACAAACAATAAACAAGAAACAACAAAGTTCACCCCCTTTTGAGCTTACTTATAAAAGAAAAGCTCATCAGCTGGTAGATCAAGTGATGATGACCATCTCGAAACTCAGCTACACCTCCTGGGAAATGTAAATCGAGCATCATGTGATAAAGAAATTTGAGAATTACACAATATCTGAAACAAGGCAAGAGAATTTATTGCTATTGCACAAGATCATCAAAAGAAGAATTATGACAAGGAACATAAGGAAATTGAAAAATTGAAGATTGGTGACCAGATCTTACTATACTGGAATATAGTAGAGTCTTTATAGTCAGTAAAATTAGACCCAAAATGGAAAGGACCATACTATATTGTAAGTATAAAAGGAACTACATATCAGTTATGAAAAATGATAGGAACAATTTTACCTTATACTGTTCACCAAAACCACCTCAAGAAATACTATACCTTACTGAAACAATTTCCATAAAGTCTGAGTCAGCTTGATCAAGGTATATTGATATATAGAACCCTTGGAAAACCTTAAGGAAATAGAAGGATTGACCTTATAGAAGACCCAATCAATTATATACAATATTCAAAGGAGATAGCACTTAGCACGAATCAATGAATGGAAAGAATACTACCAAATCACATAACTCTGGAAAGAAGAAGTTGAACATATTTGGAATCAGAAGGATAGAGAAATCTGTCAACGAGCCCTTAAAGAAGCACTCCCTGCCTATGCGGCAAGAATAGCTGAATGAATTTATTAACTATTCAAGTACAAGCCTAGTACTCTGAACCACTTTTGGTGCAGTACATTCTAACTACACCAACTTACACAGAATGATATGAAGGAGCTGGAGGAAGAGGTAAAACAGTTACAAAAAGATTTCTCCAAGTTAGAATTATACCTTAAAGTCTAACTTACAGAAAGGAAGAAGATGTAATGGAATATTTTGTAACAATATATATTTTGATCATGTAAGATCACTGTCATGTAACTCATAATAATACTAAGACTTGTAGTGCTATTAAAACCTTTAGTATTATTAAGATCTGCAATCACATTATAAACTAAAATAATATTTCGATCTGATATATTATTTTACTACCCAATTATATTATAACCTGATATATCATTTTATTATATCTTAGCCAATTAATTTGTATTTTATATTTAGCCAAGCTAATCAGAAATTCGAGTAGTAACCTGGGTAGCTACCATATAGCACCTTATAATTTCTTATAAATACCCTGCTCACAATTATTAATAAAATTCAGACTGCAACAAGCTAAGGAAGCTTACAACAGATAATCTAAGGGATACTGAAAGCCTTACTCAAAGAGTAAGCAATTGGGATAGTTTTCGAGATTCTAATAGATATACTTTATTTCAATCAATCATACTTAAATCTTGCTAGTTAACACTTACATCAACACATTACCCTTCTTAAGTTACTACTATATAAACCACTAAGATCCCTGAAATATATTTTCTGCACTTACTCAATTCTGAGTATTTTGCTATTAATATATTTTAGTTCGCTACAATGTATAGTATTTTAGTAGCACTCTGAGTACATTGGTTATATTTAAAAGGAATTAATAATTCTAGGCCTTCATAAAATATTAGTAGTATATTTCTTGTTATTATAATAGTTTTTTATTACTACTGCTATCAAGTTGTAAGAGAGTTTCTTCTAAACTGCTTGTAAGGAAGCATCTGATAATACTAATTCACATTAGACTTAGGAATCTCTAAGTATGTCACAAGGTTTCTAAGGTATCAAAAGTACTTTGTTTCTTTATAAGATTATTAATTATAAATTTTAGACTTATAGTCTTTAGTGCTTTTGATATATATAAAAGAGGGTTGAGATCTTTAGCTCTCAAAGAGATCTTGAGTATACACTGCTATTGAACTAAAGTTTATTGAATAAAGAATTTGAGAAATATTTATACAAAATTCTCAAGGTGCTATATGGTATAGTAGACTAAAATATTCTAATAGTAAAATATTCACTGCAGTATATCTTAGAGGTCTTAGCAGATTATACAGTAGTGGCTTTGAAGGGTGAGAATGACTAGCAGGAAAGTATATTAAATAGTAAATATAATAAGCTTTATTATAAATAATAAACTTCTCTCTCTCTAACTATTGCTTAGTCCCAGACTAAGGCTTCTTTTACAAAGTCTATTTAGACTTTGTAGGATTATCTCTTGAGTTGTCTTAAGAAGCTTTCTTAGCTTGTTGCAGTCCGAATTTTATTGATAATTGCAAGAGGGGTATTTATATAAATTGAAGGGAGTACTATATAGGTAGCTGCCCAAAACTCCTAGTACAAATTGATTGGCTAAACTAAAATAAAATACTATATCAAGTTATAATATAATTAGGTAGTGAAATAATATATTCAATTGAAATACTATTTCAGGTTATAATAATGTTATAAGTTTTAATAATATTAAAGATCTTAATAACATTAAAGATCTTAATATTATTAAAGATCATATGACTGTGATCAAAATTAGTATCATTATCAAATATTCCATCACAATAGATAGCTGCCCAGGTTATCTATTACTCAGAATATTATTAGTTATGCTCAATGACATAAAAGAATTTGAAGTAGAAAAAATCTTAGATCAACAGGTTACCAAACAAGGCAACAGATTGATACTGCAATACCTAATCAAGTAAAAAGAATACCTCCTATATAATTCAATATGGAAATAACTGAGTAATCTGAGAAATACAGATAAAGTATTTGAAAAATATTACAAGCTCTTATAGAAATAGCATAGATACTATTTTTCTAAGAAGGGAAGAGTTGTAAGAGTGATATATAATAGATGAAATAATTAATTAAAGGAAGACAAATTATACCTGCTATTAACTGCCAAACTCAGAGAATTTAAAAATCTTATCCTATTCAACTATAGTAAAGAAATACTGCTAGATACTTAACTCCACTCTGACCAAACTATAAACAGATCAAGAATATAGTAGGAAATGAAATTATCAACTAATGTAAGAATGAGACTCTAGGATTAATAAAATATAGAAGATTAAAAGGCTTAATCAGAAACTAGTAGCTGGGCTAAGTTTTATATATATAGAGAATTAGAGAGTATATAAGGTAAGATATAGGGGAACAATACTTAAAATTCAAAGAGTTATGTATCTTATAAGATGCAATAGATAGTAAGTCCTTGGATGTGTTTCAACAATCAAGTTAATCTTGTCAATATCTAAAAGTAATATATCTCAATATATCTCAGCTTGAAAATTACTAAGCAAATACTTTCTTTACTAGTTTCATTCAGGTCTTAGACTTTGTATTTGAGCTCAAGCTTAGGTAAAGATTTATTAAATGAAAATAAAGAGGGTATTTATACAAAACTTGAGAGATAATACTAAACATAATAGTACATCAGAAATTGTTAAAGAATTGCAAATCAAGGTCTTTGTAAATAAATGTGATTTCTAAAATTGAGATAAAATTGCTAATTTCAGAGAGGTTATTAACTTCTAGGAGGTCAGTGATAGTAGGGAGATTGGTAACAGTAGGGAGGTTAGTGACAGCAGGGAGGTTGATGATAGTAGAGAGGTCAGTGACTTCCTGTAGCACAGTAAGGTTCCTTTCTTGGGCTATAGAAATGATCTCATAAAGGTTAGAGAATATAGAGATAATGTGAATTGTTTATGATACAGCAACATCTTTAGGAATTTCAAAGATTTCGAAAGTGGCTATATTATTTTCAAGGGCTAGGGGAACAACTTATGAGTTTGCTGTAGCATTAGTCTCAGGGTCCTCAAAGACTTTGGATTCTCTAGAGGTTTCAAAGTTGAGAGTTATCATCAGTTTATCAGAGACTATAGTGTTAAAGTCAAGATCTATATTTTCCTAGTCATTAAGTTTGTTGGGTTCAAAGACCTCAAAATCATTAAAAGCATACTCTTCATTATTCTGGGTAGCAGTGTCATTCTCAGAGGATAAGGGTTTCTTGGTTTGATCTTAAACTGTTGGTTCTGAGTTGAAATCCTCCAAAAGGGTATCAAGGACATTTAGGCACTAGCTAGTCTTTATTTAACTCCAGTGCTTAAAGCTTAGTTTTTCTAAATACAGTATCATAGTTAGCTAGTACTTGAAGACTTAATATATTCTTGATCTAAGTTTTCTTTCATTCTTGTTAAGACCAAGGTCCAATAGTTCTGGGGTATTCATAGTTATATCTAATATATATCCTAACTAGTAATAGAACTTGAAATAGAATATATTCTATATTCTTGTAAAGTGCTTTATATTATTACATATTATGTCTACCATATCCAAGAGGTCTTCTATATAATCAACTCCAATGGGGGCTCATAGTTCTATATCTCAATGTAGGAGTACTTATCAAATTATATTAGTTATGTCAGATATGTCTAGGAGAAGTGGTCAGTTCCTTCTTGTAATGTTCTCCCTGGTATAGAGTCTTAGTCTCTCATTGGCAGAATTCCTAATAGATGACATTATCTTAATGTAAGATATTTGATAATGGTTACTAAGGTTAAAATATATGTCTCCTCTCATTACTTCTTTATTTATAAGTATTATCTCCTGATAGTAAATAAATCATTTTCATCAATAATATTATTTAACTTTCTGGTGGTAAATTGGAGTAGGCTGAATTGTTCTGTTTGGGTTTTGGATTCAGATTAAAGTTCTCTTTATATATTGAATGTAGTAATATCCTTCTCATTTTGGTTCGAGTTTTGCTGACCAGTTTGATTCTACTATGTTCCAGTAGATTAAAATTTTATCTCTGATGTTTAAGACTTTGACTAGGGAGTTCTTGTACTTCTGTCAATCTTATATTCTTTGAATAAACTTCTGTACCTTGGTCTTGATCTATTTTAATTATTCCATGTTATGTATCATTAAACTCCAAATTTGTTCCTTATGAGATTCTTATATATCAGCAGTAGATATTCCTCTATTTGGCAATCTCCTATAGACTAGTTTGAAAGGGCTGAAGATTATAGTCTTTTGCAGTATGTATCAGATTGCAAATAGTGCTGATGATTACCAAAAATCCTAGTCTTTATATGTTGTAGTCATTTTCAAAAGAGTGTTCTTGATAGTCTAGTTCATTCACTTGGTAAGTCTATATAAGAGTGATATATAATAGATGAAATAATTAATTAAAGAAAAACAAACTATACCTGCCATTAACCACCAAACTCAGAGGATTCAAGAACCTTATCCTACTCAACTGTAGTAAAAAAATACTACCAGATGCTCAACTCCACTTAGACTGAACTATAAATAGATCAAGAACATAGTAGAAAATGCAATTATCAACCAACACAATAATCTATCATAACTATATATACAAGTGACTTAAGAAGACACTATCAACATAGTAGAATTTACCAGAAGAAATATCAGCATCTAGTTAAACAATATTATAAAATAATTTAGAAGCCACTACCAAATTAGATATGCTTTGTAACTTAGATAAAAGAATCTTCAAGAACTAACTGAACAGGAATCTGCAGAATGCTTAGGCCTAACAACCTGGGAAAGATGTATAGCTAAAAGAACCTTTAACATATTCTAACACTAGCTCTTAGCATTGAAACATCTTGATAGCTGTAAGAGTGATATTATTAGATATAACTATTACTATACCACAGTACTACTTAGAACATTCTAGTTACTTAAATTTGAAAGAAAAAACCAATACTTCCTTATCAGGATCAGATACAGAAGAAGATGAAGGCACTGCTGACATTAAAGGCACCACTAATATCAAAGGCACTACTGATATCAAAGATACTACTAACATTGAAGGCACTGCTGATATCAAAAGCACTGCTGATACTATCAATACTATTGATATCAAAGATTTATAGTTAGCTTATATTATTAATCTTAGCTTTTCTATTTTGTATAAATATCCCTCAATTCTTTATTCAATAAACTTCAGTCTTTAGTTCAAGAGCAATTAAGCAATTAGTTCTATCAAGTCTTATTAATTCCCTTAACAATCCCTTACACAATATATCAATCTTATATAACTCTCTACAGAAGCTGGAACCTCAAAAGGCTTTGTATAATACAGATACATAGTTGTAGACTCATTAAATTGAAGTTCTGTACTATTCTCACAATCTTCTGAAATGAGTTCAATAGCAGTGCATACTCAAGATTTTTTTAAGAGCTAAAGATCTCACTTCCTTCTATATATATCAAGAACACTAAAGACTATAAGTCTGAAAAGTCACAATTAATAATCTTACAAAAAACAAAGTATTTTTGATACCTTAGAAACCTTGCAATGTACTTAGAGATTCCTAAGTCTAACATAGATTAGTATTATCAGATACTTCCTTAAAGGTGGTTTAGAAGAAACCCCCTTATAGTAACTTAATACCTTACCAATAGGAAAACTTACAATATATCAAAGAAGAAATATTATTACAATATCTCTTAGAGAAATATCTAGTAGATAATAATCACCTCCAAGTAGAAACTGATATTTCTATATTAGGATCAGATACAGAAGATAACATAAGCATAGACACTGATATAGGTATTACTAAATTTATAGATACTGCTAATATAGATATTGCTGAATTCATAGGCACTGTCAACATAGGTATTGCTAAATTTGTAGGTACTGCCAATATAGGTATTACTGAATTTATAAGCACTACCAATATAGGCACTGCTGATAACATAGTCAATCTACATTGAAGATAATGAAGACTTATTTAATAAAAATTGGAACTTCTAAATTAATTATAATAGTATAACCAATAATATTCCAAGTAGTAACCTGGGTAGCTATCTATATAGCATATTAAGAATTTTATATAAATATCTTTCAATTCTTTATTCAATAAACTTCAGTTCAATAGCAGTATATACTTAAGATCCCTTTGAAAGCTAAAGATCTTACCCTCCTTCTATATATATCTAGAGTACTAAAGACTATAAGTCTGAAATTCATAACTAATAATCTTATAAAGAAATAAAGTATTTACAATACCTTAGAAACCTTGCAACATACTTAAAGATTCCTAAGTTCAATATAGATTAGTATCATCAGATACTTCCTTACAGATAGTTTTAGAAGAATCCTTTTACAACTTAATAGTAGTAGTAATGAAAAATCATTATAATAACTAATAATGAGAAATATACTACTAATATTTTATAAAGACCTAGAATAATTGATTTATTTTAGATATAACTGATATACTCAGAGTACTACTAAAACACTATACACATCTGATTTCCAACAGCCAGAGAGGTAATATACATTATAGAACCCTCTAAGTAGATACAATATTAGTAACTACTATAAAGTACTAATTTAACAACTATAGCTTATTTATAAGGTGAAATATACCTTAAACTCTACAATAAACTTTTAGAGGAATTTAAAAACCCTCTTAGAACTGATACCTACTTTGAAGCATTTCAAGATATTCTCTATGAGAATATCAAAAGAGATTATGTCATTATTTCTATTATATAAGCAGAACATCATTTACTAATCTTATATCTACAATATAAGAATATAATAATCAATGAATTATCAAAGAGTAGATTACTAACTTACCATTTAATTATGTAATACATTAAGGCACCATTAACTACTGAATTACAAATAAATTATTCGAGAAACTAGCTGTAGAGAATCTCATACAATTTGCAGAAACAATACCATTAGGGTCAACTATACCTATTATACTATTATCTATTGAAGAACCTATCAACCTTACAACATCAATATTCAAATATATATCTGGAACAAGCAGATCACTATTCTGAGAAGTATCTAAAGTAAGCAAATTATATGAACCTAATACAACTATCTATCACAATGCTGACACTGCCTTTATAGAAGACACTGATACAACTATTTGAGAAATTACCCTTAAAGCTGATATACTTAAAGAATCAGAAGACCTTGACTCAAAAGATAAAATATTTGACTATAAATGTAAGAGGGTTTTCTTCTAAACCACCTGTGAGGAAGCATCTGATGATACTAATCTGCGTTGGACTTAAGAATCTCCGAGTATGTTGCAAGGTTTCTAAGGTATCGAAAGTACTTTATTTTTTTATATGAATATTAATTAGGATTTCAGACTTATAGTCTTTAGTACTCTTGATGTATATAGAAGGGGTGAGATCTTTAGCTCTCAAAGGGATCTTGAGTGTGCACTACTATTGAACTCATTTTAAAAGGGGATTGCGAGAATAGTACAGAACTTCAATTTAATGAGTCCACAACTATCTGCATTATGTAAAACCTCTTGTATAAGATTGATGTGTTTGTATAAGAAATTGTTTAAGGGGATTTGAGGATTGAAGAACTAATTAACTTGAAGACTGAAGTTTATTGAATAAAGAATTGAGGGATATTTATACAAAATTGAAAGGCTAAGATTGATAATATAAACTAACTATAAATCTTGAATAGTATTGATATTGTTAGCACTGCTTACAATGTTAGTGGTGCCTACAATGTCAGTAGTGCCTATGATGTTAGTGGTGCCTATATCTGATCCTGATAAGGAAGTATTGATTTCTTCTTTCGGATTTAAATAACTAGAATGTTCTAAGTAGTGCTGTGGTATAGTAACGGTAATAATATCACTCTTACAACTCTTCCCCTTTTGAGAAAATAACATCCACGCTATTTCTATAAAAAAGTTATTTAATATTCAACGAGTATTTCTTGTAGTGTTGATTCTGTTTAAAGAGTATCTGCTGAGCTTCTTCGTTTAAGTTCTAGACTTGATGTGGGTGGTTTGACTTGTCGAAGTGTTGATATGTCAGCTGGTGCTTATTGTTCCAGAGTATAAGATTCATTTCTATCAATACTGATTTGATAATCTACGTCTCCAATGAATGATTCATATTGTCTTCTCAAGGTTACTTGTATTGATATGTCTTTATGAAGTCTATTCGCAAAGTTCGCCTGCTTTTGAAGTCCATCTATGCCTCTCATTGTTATGATCGTCTCCATTCCTCCTCAATATTGTAGTCTTCTTGCTGATTTGTATAGATGTTTGGTGTTACTCTGAGTATATCGCAAGTATTTCAAAAGAATTTAAGCCTGAATAAAATGTTCATAATATGTTCCTCAAATGTTGATTATATTGCAATTATAATAATGCTGAATGTTTGTTGTGTTGAGTGTTAATGTTGCTGCTACCAAAGTTGTATCTTGCCATTTCAGCAGTTTTCTAGGTAGTTCAAGTTATAAGATGTTGACGGTGTTTTGTAACCCGTGGCTACTAAGTTATAAGGGGGTTTTCGAATTCTTCTAAAAGTTCATTATAGAGTTCAAAGTATGTTTTACCTCGTAAACGAGCTACTGTTGTTGAATCAGTGCTTCGTAGCAGTTGCTGATATTGTGTCCACTTGAAGGGTTCTGTGATGTATGTAGCCTCTCTAGCTAATAGAAGTGAGATGTGTGTGGTGTTTTTAGTAGCACTCCAAGTACGTCGGTTGTGTCTAAAAGGAAATTGGTAATTTCAGGTCTTTTTGTAAAAATATTAGTAGTATATTTCTGATTATTATAACAGTTTTTCATTACCGCTGCTACCAAGTTGTAAGGGGGTTTTCTCCTAAACCACCTGTAAGGAAGCATCTGATAATACTAATCCACGTTAGACTTAGGAATCTCCGAGTATATTGCAAGGTTTCTAAGGTATCGAAAGTACTTTGTTTCTTTATATGAATATTAATTAGGATTTCAGACTTATAGTCTTTAGCACTCTTGATATGTGTAGAAGAGGTGAGATCTTTAGCTCTCAAAGGGATCTTGAGTGTGCACTGCTATTGAACTCATTTAAAAGAGGATTGCAAGAATAGTACAGAACTTCAATTTAATGAGTCCACAACTATCTGCATTATGCAAAACCTCTTGTATAAGATTGATGTATTTGTATAAGGAATTGTTTAAGGGGATTTGAGGATTGAAGAACTAATTAACTTGAAGACTGAAGTTTATTGAATAAAGAATTGAGGGATATTTATACAAAATTGAAAGGCTAAGATTGATAATATAAACTAACTATAAATCTTGAATAGTATTGATATTGTCAGCACTGTCTATAATGTCGGTGGTGCCTACAATGTCGGTGGTATCTACAATGTTAGTAGTGCCTACGATGTCGGCAGTGCCTACATCTGATCCTGATAAGGAAGTATTGATTTCTTCTTTCGGATTTAACTAGAATGTTCTAAGTAGTGCTGTGGCACAGTAATGGTAATAATATCACTCTTACAATAAAGTAAGAGAATACATTCAATATATAGATAGAGAAGAAGATAAACCTCCTATATTACCATCACTTATACTAACTATATTTATCAATATAATAACAGATACCACAATTGCCATATTAACTACACAAGTAGTAGCCTTAACTACACTTGTAGGATAAGTAATATAACTTAGTTAAATAACTAAAACAGTCAACCTACAACTCTTTGATGGAGAAGCCAATGAAGTTACCACATTTATATTAGCTATTAAAGCCAATTATAATGCCAACAGCTGGAATGATAATCAAGAATAAAACTATTAATGTACTGATCCACAGTGGAGCAACATATAACTTCATTAGCTGATAGTTAGCAGATCAACTCAAACTAATTAAGTCATCTCAAGAAGCAGCAATAATTATAGAAGTTACTGATAGAGAAACTCAATAAGTCACCCATACTACTAAGAACCTTCCAATCTCAATTAAATCATATCAAGTTATATTAAACTTTAAGATTATAGATATGCCTAAACTAAGTATAGTATTCAGAAAAAGTTAGCTGGATCAGAAGAACCCCAACATCAACTGGCCAAGCAAAACTATAAAGTTTGCTCATTGAAACAAGAATATCAAACTAGTCTCTAAATTAAGAAATGGTAAGATCTGACTCTACTCCATCAAAAAATTCTATCAACATCTCGAAAAAGATGACATAGTTTACTGCTATATTATTACTGAAAAGGACATTGCTAAAATTACTATCAAAACTAATATTTATATCAAAAGCCTAGACATATCACTACAACTACTTATCACTAAATTTGTAGATCAATTCCCTATAAACTTATCTGAAAGACTACTACTAAAATGAAGCATTGACTACTGAATTGAATTAATATCTGGCATAGAACTATCATTCAAAAGAATCTATTAACTATCTGGACTAAAGTTACAAGAACTCAAGAAGACTTTAGAAGAATTAATTAAACAAGGATCTATTCAACCTAGTACATCCTCCTTCGGAGTACCTATCATATTTGTCAAAAAGAAGAATATACATTAACTATCAACAACTCAACAATATAACTATTAAGAACCAATATCCATTACCAAACATTATAGAGTTATTCAATAGACTCAAAGGAGCAACCATATTCTCAGTTATCAACTTACAATCAGGATATTACCAAATTTGCATTGCAGAAAAAAACATTCTGAAAACAGCATTCAGAACTCAATATGGATATTGTGAATTCAAAGTCATGCCTTTTAAACTAACAAACATATTTGCAACATTCCAAAAACTGATAAATGATATATTCAGACCACTACTTGATGAATTCATAGTTGTCTACATTAATAACATACTGATCTATAGTAAGACAAAAGAAGAATACTTACAACATCTCCATCAAGTACTCAAAATATTAAGGAAACATCAGCTATATACAAAACTCAGTAAGTGTAATTTTTTACAAAAAGAAGTTGCATACCTTAGATACTAAATTAATAAATAAAAAATTTTAGTTAACTTTGCAAAAATCGAGGCAATCAAGAAATGGGAGAAATCAATAACAATTAAGGAAATATAATTCTTTCTAGAACTAGCAAGATATTATCAAAGATTTATTAAAAATTACACAGGAATTGTAGTATGCCTATATGATCTAACAATTATAAGCATAGATGTTAATCAAGAATGGAACAAAAACCACAATATAGCCTTCAAAACCTTAAAAGAAAAATTAACAACTATACTTATCCTTAGAAGCCCAGACTAGAACCTACAATTCATAGAAACAACCAATGCCTCAGATTATATAATTGGAGCTATACTCTTGCAAGAAGATCAACCTATCATCTACTGCTCAAGAAAAATATCCTATGCAGAAAGGAATTACTCTATTTATAAAAAAGAACTACTTACAATAATTGATGTAACATAAGCTTGAAGATACTACCTGATAAGCAACAAATTCTTAATCTATACAGGAAGTTTGTTTTCTCCTCTGTCAGTTTATTGGATGTATTCTCTTGCTTCATAATCAAGTCTTCTAATTCTTTAAGTATGTCAGCTTTGAGGGTAATTCTTCAAACAGTTGTATTGGCATTTTCAATAAATGCAGTATCAGTGTTATGATAAATGGTTATGTCGGGTTCATATAAGTCACTTATATTGAGTATTTCTCGAAATGTTAGTCTGCTCAGTCTGGATGTATATCAGAATATTGTGATAGACTAAAATATATTAATAGTGAAATACTCGAAGTTGAGCAAGTGCAGAAAATATATTTTTAGGGGTCTTAGCAGTTTATGTGGTAGTGACTTAAGAAGGGTAATATATCTGTATAAGTGTTAATTGACAAGATTTAAGTATGATCGATTAAATAAAGTATATCTATTAGAATCTCGAAACTATTCTAATTGCTTACTCCCTAAGTAAGGCTTTCAGTATCTCTTAAGTTATCTATTATAAGCTTTCTTAGCTTATTGCAGTCTGAATTTTATTGATAATTGCAAGCAGAGTATTTATAAGAAATTACAAGATGCTATACAGGTAGCTACTCAGGTTACTACTTGAATTTCTGATTAGCTTGGCTAAATATAAGATATAATTTAATTGGCTAGAATGATATATCAGGTTATAATGTAATTAGATGGTGAAAAAATATATTGGATTGAAATACTATTTTTGGTTATAATATGATTGTAGATCTCAATAACATTATGAGTCTCAATGTTATTATAGATCATGTGATTGTGATCTCATATAATCAAATTATATGTTGTCACAAAATGTTCTATCACATCTCCTTCCTTTTTATAAGTTAGACTTCAAGGTATAGTTCTAACTCAGAGAAATCTCTTTATAACTGTTTTACCTCTTCCTCTAGCTTCTTTATGTCATTTTGTATAAGTTGGTGTAGTTGGAATAGGCTGTACTGAAAATAGTTCAGAGCACTAGGCTTGTGCTTGAATAGTTGATAAATCCATTCAGCCATTTTTGTAGTATAGGTAAGGAGTGCTCCTTTGAGGGCTTGTTGACAGATTTCTCTATCCTTCTGGTTCCAGATATGTTTAACTTCTTCATCCTAGAGTTATGCAATTTGGTAGTATTCTTTCTATTCATTGATTCGCACCAGGTATTATCTCCTTTGAATGTTATAGATAATTGATCATGTCTTTTATAAGGTTGATCCTTCTATCTCCTCAAGATCTTCCAGGGGTTTTATATATTGATATGCCTCAATCAGGCTGACTTGGACTTCATGGAAGTTGTTCTAGCAGGGCATGGTATTTCTTAAGGTGGTTTCAGTAAACAGTATAGGGTAAGATCGTTTCTGTTATTTTTTATAACTGATATGTAGTTCCTTTTATACTCACAATGTAGTATAGTCCTTTCCATTTTAGGTCCAATTTTGCTGACTATAAAGACTCTACTATAGTCTAGTATAGTAAGACTTGATTACTAATCTTCAGTTTCTCAGTTTCCTTATATTCTTTATCATAATTCTTCTTTTGATGATCTTGTGCAATAGCAATAAATTCTCTCAACTTATTTCAGACATTATGTAACTCTTGAATTTCTTTTGTCACATGATGCTTGATTTGCATTTCCCAAGAGGTGTGGCTGAGTTCCAGGGTAGTTATCACTTAGTCTACCAGCTGATAAGCTTTTCTTCCATAAATAAGCTCAAAAGGGGTAAACTTTGTTATTTCTTGTCTCATTGTTCATAGTGCAAATAAAGCAGAAGGTAGGTACAAGTCCCAATCTCCTCCTTGTGATTATACTACTTTAGTGATTGTGTTCTTGATAGTTTGATTTGTCCATTCAGTAAGTCTATTTCCTTAGGGATGGTAGGCAGTAGTCTTTATCTGGCAGATCCCGAAGTGTTATATTAATATCTGCATGAATTCATTAATGAATTTAGTTTCTTAATCAGAGGTCATTTCATAGGGTATTCCATGGCAGCAGATAATATCTGTTGAAATTATTAGCTTATTATATCTCTCTCTCCCATTAGCGATCAATTGTATGTCACTCAATCATAGCTTA
Organism: Endogone sp. FLAS-F59071; assembly: GCA_003990785.1. NCBI lineage: Eukaryota > Fungi > Mucoromycota > Endogonomycetes > Endogonales > Endogonaceae > Endogone > Endogone sp. FLAS-F59071. The sequence continues at coordinate 17,872 of RBNK01000674.1, forward strand.
GATGATCTTTGTCTATATCGACTAATCATATATTAGCATTAATAAATACACGCATATTTGGCTTTCGAGTCATTGCACTTCTTACCCTCAAAACACATATTCGAAGATCAAAACTTTAACAGGTTATGAGCTCTGGGCCGCTCAATTGTAGCTCGATAACCTGAGATCTATGCAATTATAGCAATTATAACTGCAATTATAGTAAGCATTTATTTAACATTATAAATAACACGTTAAACAACGTGATAAACAATACGACAAATGACACTGTGATAAAGCAATACAATAAACAACATGTAACGACATAGCATTTAATGACGTGACACAACGAAATGGACAATCTATATACATCATCATCAGTAACAAGATCGACAAGATTGTGGTCTAAATCAAAAACAGACAACAGATATTAAACCCTTGATGATGACGAAGGATTGGATGGCAATCATCAGAGTAATATAGGATTTAGCCTCGATCAACAGGAATAGATAGCTACAACGATCAGAAATCAGGAAGATAAATTAGACATGCTGGCAACCCTATTGGGCGAATTGATAGCAAAAATCGACAAAACAAATGCATCACCCAGCATACCAACTAATCAAAATGCAACCACAGAAGACAATATGCCACAAATACAAATACAATCACTATCACCAACAACATCAACAAAGCTTAACAATCTGGTGAAGGAGTATTTGAAATCGATCAACAAATTCGATGGGTCAGGAGGTGCACCCAGACTGTTTGATTACTTTGATGCTATAGAGTAATTTATCACTAGTGCCGATCTATCAGTACAAAAGGAGGAAGTCAACGTAGCAATTAGTAAAATTACAGACAATGCTAAAATGTGGCTACAGAGGTACGTGAACACATCAGAAGAATTTGATTTGTGGAATGAGCTTTAAAGAGGTTATGACGCAAAAATATACACTAATGGAACAATTGTTATGAATGTACGATAAGCTTGCACTAATGAAGCAAAAGAGATCGATTGAAGATTATAATGACACGTTCAATCGAATTATGGTGCAAATCGAAGACATGATTAATACAAAAGCTATACCACAATATCTCCAGGATCTAAGCCCCAGATACCAGGAATTAATACTTGTACAGGAAAATATGCCGACAACTCTAAAGGCTTTATAACTCATATGTATCAGATTCGACCCAGATAGTAAGCGGAGGCATGACAAAGCCTATGTGACAGACCAAGGTGGCTACCGAGGTGGCTACTAAGGCAGTAGTCATGGCAACCGAGGTAGAAGTGCCGAACGAGGCCGAGGCTACAATAATGATAATAGAAATAATCAAAAAGGTTATCATAATGATAGAGGCGACCGAGGCAGTGATCACGAAGCCTATCGAGGCAGGAATTTTCGGAGATATCCTTGGAAATGTTATGTCTGTGAGGGAGAACACGAAATATTCCAATGTAATAAATTCAATGATTGGGTAAAAACAGAAAAAGAAAAGGCTAAACTGAGAGCCGAAGCAAATCTGGCGATTGGCGCCATCATTGATTCAGATACCATGCAACATATATTCAACCAATGGGAGATTTTTGAGATGGTGGCTAAGCACGACGGCTTGGTCACATGTGTAGGGAATGAGAAGCTACACGCCATGCACATTAGGATGATTAAGCTCAACAACAAGCTGAAATTACAGGACGTTTTATATATACTGGAAATTACCAGAAATTTAATATCTGTGTGGACATTGACATGTGATGGAAATGACATAACCTTCAAAAGTGACGGATCAGTAATTAAAATTGGCACGGATCATAAGGAAATCAAAATCGGACAAGCTGATGGCGACCTATTTCATTTATCGATATTACCAGAGCTAGAAGCAAACATTGCCAATTCCAAGATTGATAACTATACACTATGGCATCACTGGCTGGGCTATCTGGGCCGAAATACTCTGTAATCAATCAATAAATTTATCATAGGGCTCGGAGATGTGCAGCTGCTGACTGCACAAATCGAAATATACGCCGGGTGTGAATATGCAAAATCATACCGCAAGCCTTTCGGACATGCGAAAAATCGATCGATGGAGCCTATCAGAAGGGTGCACTTAGATCTATACAGGCTGATGCCTACACCATCAGTCAATGAAGCAAAATATATATTAACATTCATCGATGACACCACTCGCTATATTATAATATATTTTATTAATAACAAAAGTAATATATTCAATCAATTCCAGGCATTCAAAGCATTTGCTGAAATGCAATCAGGCTGAAAACTGAAGATTCTCTGGTCTAATGGAGGGGGAGAGTATGTAAATATCAAGATGTGCGAATTTTTAATCAAAAATAGAATTCATTATGAAATGATAATGCCAGACACGCCACAACAAAACGGTGTTGCTGAATGATATAACCAGATATTGATGGAGTCGATCTGGGTAGTTAAAATTACTGCCAACATATCTGATGAACTTTGAGCTGAACTTGCCACAAGTGCTACATATTTATGCAACCGATTGCCAATGTGAGCCAATAAGGAGAGTGCTTCACTGTTTGAATTATGGCATGGTCACAAGCCTGATATCAGTAACTTACATGTCATATAAGCTGACATATATATGCATATTTACAAAGGAAAAAGGTCAAAACTGGTACCCCAATCCAAAAAGCTTAAAATAATTGGCTATCATAATGAAAAGAAGGCATACAGGCTCTGGGATCCAACCAATAGGAAGATAGAGATTAGCCATGATATTACATTTGATAAATCTGTTATATTAAAATCCCTAACAATCATCAACCTAGAAGATCAACAATATGTCATTAAAGCGATCATTGGAGAATGCAAGATTGATGAAAAAAGGTAATATCTAGTAAAATGACTAGGCTATGATAATGATAATGACAATACCTGGAAGTTAATCAAACAATTGATAGATACTGAAGCCCTACAAATTTGATAAGATCGCATGTCAGAAGCTAATTTAATTAAATCAACTGATAACTCAATGACCTACAAGGAAGCAATTTCCCTGCCTGATGCAAAGCTTTGGCAGGAAGCGATCAATCAAGAGCTTAAATCACTTAAGAATAATGATATATGGACGATTGTATCTGAGGTACCTGTAGAATGCAAGCTGATTGGATGTAGATGGGTATTTAAAAAGAAGCTCAACACTGATGGATCAGTTGCTAGATATAAGGCGAGATTAGTTGCCAAGGGATATTCACAACAGCAAAGAATTGATTATGATAAAACATTTGCTCTCATGGTAAAATTCACATCAATCAGGGCACTTTTATCGATTGGTGCAGTCCTAAACTTAGAAATTCACCAAATGGATATAAAAACTGCATTCCTGAATGGCGATCTTGATAAGGAGATCTACATGATGGTACCTGAAGGAATTGACCAATCGGAGCTGTCACCAAGATCTGTATGTAAGCTCAATTGATCATTATATAAACTAAAGCAATCACCTCGTATGTGGAATCAGAAGATTGACAACTACCTCAGCCAATCAAATTTTATAAGACTATAATCAGATCACAGCATTTATCTAAGAAGAAGACAAGATGATCAATCACTGATAATTATTGCTATATATGTTGACAATCTACTGATTCTGGCTGATTCTATGGAAACAATGAACAAATTCAAGGTGGAGCTTAGCAACGCATTTGATATGACAGATTGTGGTGAAATAAAACATTTTCTGGGTATTTGAGTTATGTGCAATCGAAAAACACACACAATCACAATTGATCAAAGTCACTTTGCCAATCAAATTATTACAAGGTTTAACATGATGGATGTCAAGCCAATCAGTACACCCCTTGATCCATCCATTCAACTCAAAGCTGAAGGGGGAAAATCCACAGACCAAAATCTATTCAGCAAATGATCAGTAGCATAATATACCTGATGATCAGGATGAGACCTGATCTAGCTGCTGCTGTTAGCATCATCAGTCAATTTTCAGCCAATCCAATGCAAGAACATCACCATGCCCTCAAATGATTATTAAGATATATTAAAGGAACAGCCAATTATAAGCT
>RBNK01000675.1:0-21921 GCA_003990785.1 Endogone sp. FLAS-F59071
ATATTATGTTTTTCAGCAATATAGGTTTCTCTTGGCTGTTTATTCTAGGAGATTACCTTGGCTTCAAGATCAGTGATATATGCTGTCATTTCAGAGAACATCTTGGTAATCTTCTTCATTTTATCTTTGTAAGTTATCTTTCCTATCTTTGCTATAACTGTTGGTTTGATAGTATTCTCTTCAGGTGGTTTGGCTGATGCTAATACCATTTGGACCACAGATATTTCAATATTGAACTTTCTGTATAAGTCTAGAATGCAGAGTATCCTACTTTGGTATCCCAAAGGCTTGTACTATTCTGACTTTCTCTTCTATCCTTTGGAGGCCAAATCTCTTGATATAGCATTAAAGATATGTGAGTAAGCCATTCATAAATACCATTTCTTATATGACTGGGCTAGTTTCTCTACAAAGTTATATATACTGATTGATGATAGTAACTCAATCCTCTAGGTACTAGTTGATTGATATCTTTATATTGAATAGTTGCTTCTTAATCAATTCTCATTTCTGTTCAGTGAAATATTTCTCTTCTAACCATATTCTAGTAGTGTTTCAATAAGTAACAGCTACTGCTACAGGTGTGGCTATATTTCCAGCTGCTGCAGTGGTTGCAAGGAGTAACTCTTCTAGTCTGGTGGCTGTTACATCTGTTAAGGCTATGTGATATGTTTCTCTTGTAGGTTCTCTAAGTTGAGTGGCTAGGATAGTAATCTATTGAGTGCTAGCCAGTCCTTTAACTGTAAAGTAGCTCTCTAAATTATTTAGGAATTCTCGAACATACTCTTTAGTATATCTGTAAAAGGTAGGTAGTCTGTCTAACATAATTTCTTCATCCTCTTGAAGTCTTCTCCTAGGTAGATGTAGTAATGTGAACAGTGGCAGTGGTAGTGTTATTCTTACTTTTGTCTTCCACTATGGGTTTTGGCAAGTTCAGTTATATTATAGGTAACAAATCGATCGAGATGTCAATTGATTTCCTACCAGTTGGCATCAATTGTAACAGACTAAAATATATTAATAGTGAAATGCTTTGGTATTGAGCAAGTGCAGAAAATATGTTTTAGAGGTCTTAACAAGTTATGCAATAGTAGTTTTGAAGGGTGATTGACTGATAGGAAAGTATATTAAATAGTGAATATAATAAGCTTTGTTGTGAATAATAAACTTCTCTCTCTCTAACCATTACTTAGTCCCAGACTAAGGCTTGTAAAGCCTACTTAAAGATCTTATTCATTTCTCAGGTTGTCTATAAAAAGTTTTCTTAGCTTGTTACAGTCTATATTTTATTGATAATTGTGAGAGGGATATTTATAAGAAATTACAAATTGAAGAGAGTGATATACAGATGGCTACCCAAAACTCCTAGTATAAATTGATTAGCTAAGGTAAAATAAAAATACTATATTAGATTATAATATGATTAGGTGGTGAAATAATATATTAGATCAAAATACTATTTTAGATTATAATAATATTATAAATCTCAATAACATTAAGAGTCTCAATAATATTGAGGATTACATGACTGTAATTTTATAGGATCAAAATATGTGTCATCATAAAATATTCTATCACAATATTTTCTTTTAATATTTTAATACCCTAGAGTCAATTTTATTTAGTTATTCTATTATTATTACCATTATATTAGTTATTTATTTATAGAACAATTATTATTTTCATTTATTTATTTTTAATCAATCTATTTTTATTCTATATATCAAACAATAACACAACTATTCAATTTTCCTCCTCTTTTATTATTATTGCAATATACTTAATCAATTTCCATTTTCCTTAATATATTTATTTCTATTTTCCTCTAATGTATTTCATTTATTATCTTAATAACTTATTCCCTTTTATTTAGATCGGATATTATTATTTTATTTGGCAATCTTCGATAGCTACTTATTTTATTTATTTACATATTCAAATTACCCTCCTTTATTATTCAAAATATCCTAAAATTATTTGTTTATAGAAACATGTTGAGCCACTTTTTTACTTAGTATTATCCTTATCTAGATATCAGAAAAATAGTTAATTAATTTACAAAGTATTTTACTAAGAGCTGCGAACTATTTTACTAAGAGCTATAAATAAAATAGCTACATATGAATATAGATGCTAGTTATAGACTATGAACTATTATTAGTGAATAGCTATGAATAGCTGTAAACTACCTTAGAACTCTATTAGAACAATATTACAAACTACAAACTGGCTATAACAGCCTGCAAACAGCCTGTAAACAGCCTACAAGTATAGATACTAGTTATAGACTACAAACTGAAAATAGTTTTCTAATAGAGTAGTATTTTTTTATTTATATTTTTAGATAACTTTGATAAATTTAACTGATGGATTTAATTGAAGATTCAGTGACTATGTTATGCTCATTATGACTAATTTCAGAGACTTATACCCAACTCATAATTAGAAGAGTTTATTTTATTAGCTTCCTCCAATTCACACTGCTAAGGATGCTGAACGATGACAATATAGATTTAGTTATATATAAAAAAATATATGCAAACACAATTTCTCACATAGAGAGGAGATGTAATAGAGAGAATTTTTATTATATGAGATCACAGTTATATAACTCTTAGTATTATTATAACTCTTAGTGTTATTAAGAGTCTTAGTATTATTGCGATCTGTAATATCACTATAACCTAAAATAGTATTTTGATCTAATATATTATTTTGCCACCTAATTATATTATAACCTGATATAGTATTTTATTTTTTCTTAGCCAATCAATTTATACCCTCCAATTTATATAAATACTCTATTTATAATTAACAATAAAGATCAGACTGCAATAAGCTAAGAAAGCTTCTTATAGACAACTTGAGGAATCGATAAGACCTTTAAGTAGGCTCTACAAGTCTTAGTCTGGGACTAAGCAATAGTTAGAGAGAGAATCAAGAGACTCAAAACAAGAGAAGTTTATTTACAACAAAGTTTATTATATTCATTATTTAATATACTTTCCTACTAGTCATTTACCCCCTATCTCTCTTCAAAGCCACTACTACATAATCTGTTAAGACCCTTAAGATATACTATAGTGAATATTTTGCTATTAGAATATTTTAGTCTATTACAATATAAAGAAGATCACCAAATAGCTTTGGTTCTAAGGAAGAAGAATTCATTATATCTAACTCATCCAACAGCAATTATAGTGAGATAAGAGAATTTATTGCCTTTTTTATAGTATATGATGGGTTATCAATTTTGGTGATAAACTATAAGCATTATTTTATAAAACATCTGACAACAAATCAGATAATGAACCAAAAATCAATATTTATAAAATGATAGAAAAACCACCAATCTTCACTAGTTATATACCAGCTAAATCAGTGATTAGGTTTATCAAAGACTTATAAATTTACAATGCAATCTGGTAGTTTATCAATATTGCAAAAGTGAATATTCTAGAAGTAGTCTTGCAAGAACCTACCAAGATTATATATAATACTATAGTAATTGCTATAGTAGCAGATAAAGGATTTAATATAGGAGCAAGAGGAACAAATATAGAAGTTAATACTAGAGTAACCTTTATTAATATTATCATATGATTAAGAGTTACCTACTATATAGTTAATATATAGCAAAATATAAAAGATCAGGTAGTATCAATATATTAGAAAATAAATAAAAGTTTTCTTGCCTTTTATATGAAAATCTAATATATAGTAAATCTTATAGAATATCTAGTAGCTATATTAGAAAACTATTTTCAGTTTATAGTCTATAACTAGCATCTATACTTATAGGCTATTTGCAGGCTATTTATAGACTGTTTTAGCCAGTTTGTGGTTTATAATATTGTTCTAATAGAGTTTTAGGGTAGTATATAGCTGTTTACAGCTGTTTACCAATAATAGTTCATAGTCTATAACTAGTATCCATATTCGTAGCTATTTTGTTTATAGCTCTTAGTAAAATAGTTTATAGCTCTTAGTAAAATAGTTTATAGATTAATTAACTATTTTTTTAATAAAAGCTTCTTACAGATAACTTGAGGAATAGATAAGATCTTTAAGTAGGCTCCACAAGTCTTAGTCTGGAACTAAGCAAAGGTTATTTTATTAATTCACTAAATAATACACTTTCCTACCAGTCACCCCCTACTCTTTAAAGCTACTATTATATAATCTGCTAAGATTTCTAAGATATACTATAATGAATATTTTACTATTAGAATATTTTAGTCTACTATAATATATAGTAACTAGTTTAAAGATTTATAGCAAATCTGACCCCTGTAACTGGATTGAATATATACCCAATTAGGAACTCAAAGTGCTTCAGATGTAACTAAGATAGGTACATATTATGACAGACTAAAATATATTAACGGCAAAATACTCAGAGTTGAGCAGGTGCAGAAAATATGTTTTAGAGGTCTTAGCGGGTTATGTGGTAGCAGCTTTGAAGGGTAGTGTGTCAATATAGGTGTTAACTAGTAAGATTTAAGCGTGATTGATTGAATAAAGTATATCTGTTAGAATCTCGAAACTATTTCAATTGCTTACTCCTTGAGTAAGGCTTCAGTATCCCTCGGGTTGTCTGTTGTAAGCTTCCTTAGCTTGTTGCAGTCCGAATTTTATTAATAATTGTGAGCGGGGTATTTATAAGAAATTATAAGGTGCTATACGGGCAGCTACCCAGGTTACTACTTGAATTTCTGATTGGCTCAGCTAAATATAAGGTACAAATTGATTGGCTAGAATATAATAAAATGATATATCAGGTTATAATATAATTGGATGGTGAAATAATATATCAGATTGAAATACTATTTTAGATTATAATGTGATTGCAGATCTCAATAATACTTCAGATCTCAATAACACTTCAAGTCTCAGTATTATTGCGAGTTACATGACTTGTGATCTCATATGATCAAATTATATGTCATTACAAAATGTTCCATCACATCTCCTTCCTTTCTATAAGTTAGACTTCGAGATACAGTTCTAACTCAGAGAAATCTCTTTGTAACTGTTTCACTTCTTCCTCTAACTCCTTCATATCATTCTGTGTGAGTTGATGTAATTGGAATGTACTGTACCGGAAGTGGTTCAGAGCACTAGGCTTGTGCTTGAATAGTTGATAAATCCATTCAGCTATTTTTGCAGCATAGGTAGGGAGTGCTCCTTTGAGGGCTCGTTGACAGATTTCTCTATTCTTTTGGTTCCAGATATGTTCAACTTCTTCATCCTAGAGTTGTGCAATTTAGTAGTATTCCTTCCATTCATTGATTTGTACCAGGTGTTGCCTCCTTTGAATATTGTGTACAATTGATCAGGTCTTCTGTAAGGTCAATCCTTCTATCTCCTCAAGGTCCTCCAGGGGTTCTATATGTTGGTACACCTCAATTAGGTTGACTCAGACTTTATGGAAGTTGTTCCAATGGAGCATGATATTTCTTGAGGCAGTTTCGGTGGATAATATAAGGTAAGATTGTTCCTGTCGTTTTTCGTAACTGATACATAGTTCTTTTTATACTTGCAATGTAGTATAGTTCTTCCCACTTTGAGTCCAATTTTGCTGACTATAAAGATTCTACTATATTCCGATATAGTAAGACCTGGTCACTAATTTTCAATTTTTTGGTTTCCTTGTGTTCCTTGTCATAATTCTTCTTTTGATGATCTTGTGCAATGGCAATAAATTCTCTCGTCTTGTTTTGGACATTGTGTAATTCTTGAATTTCCTTTGTCACATAATGCTTGATTTGCATTTCCCAGGAGGTGTGGCTGGGTTCCGGAGTGGTCATTACTTGGTCTACCAGCTGATGAGCTTTTCTTCTGTAAGCAAGCTCAAAAGGGGTGAACTTTGTTGTTTCTTGTTTCATTATTTGTAGTGCAAATAAGGTAGAAGGTAGATATAAGTCCCAATCTCCTCCTTATGATTGTACTACTTTAGCAATCATGTTCTTGATAGTTTGATTCGTCCATTCAGTGAGTCCATTTCCTTGGGGATGGTAGGCAGTAGTCTTTATCTGGTGAATCCTAAAGTGTTGCGTCAATATCTGCATGAATTCATTAATAAATTTAGTTTCTTGATCGGAGGTCATTTCATAAGGTATTCCATGGTGGCAGATAATATTTTTATAGATAAAGGGTGCAATGTTAAGGGCATCTGCAAGAGGCAAGGCTTTTGCTTTAGGGTACTTGGTCAGGTAATCAACTGCTACTATAATGTATTGATTTCCTCTAAGTGTTCTTGGTAGTGGTCCAACAATGTCTATTCCAATATATTCGAAGGGTCCTCCAGGTATAATTAGTTATAAGGTCTTGACTTTCTTTCCTTGGTACCTCTTCTAGCAAGTATTGCATCTCCTGATATATTCTCTAATATCTTTATACATGTTCTTCCAATAATATTTTTCTGATAATCGTTGATATATGTTATCTATACCTATGTGTCCTGCCAGCTGATGGTCATGAGAGGCCTAAAGTACCATCTGCTTTTTGTGTTCAGGAACTACAAGTTGTGTCTATCCTCTGTGCTGTCAGTAAAGTATATTATTTTTGATAAAATAGTTGAGTGCCATTGTCCATATAAGCCATTGATCATTTTCATTTATCATCCCAGTAAAGGTTAGGTTACTGAGGTAATCTAAATATCCATTATAGAGTTCAGTGTCCATTGGGTAGATATATTTTTTTTGGTTCGGGGTGTCGATCTCAGATAAATTGGGGTAGGTGTGAGAGGGTATCCACATTTTGATGATTCTATCCTTTTCTGTATTGCATCATAAAGTCGTACTCCTGCAGTATAGCTAGCCATCGTGCATACATTCCTGTTAGATTTGGTTTGTTCTAAAGCCATTTGAGAGCTGAGTAGTCTGTTATCAGGGTGAACTGTTTTCCTATCAGGAAGTGGCAGAAGTATTGTACTGCCCAAATGACTGCTATACATTCTAGTTGGGTAGCTCCATAGGAAGGTTCTGCTCCATGGGTAGCTTGTCTTGTATAAGCAATCACATGCTCTCCGTCTTTGTCATCCTACACCAAAATTGCTCCAAGTCCAAATGACGATGCATCTGTATACAGCTTGAATACTTTTGTGAAATCCGGTCTTGCCATAACTAGTATATGGGTAAGTGCTTCCTTGATCAGGTTGAAGGCAGTTTGTGCAGCTGATGTCTATTTCTATGCTCTTCCTTTTCTTTGCAACATGTACAGGAGTGCAGCAATTTCAGAGTAACCAGGGATAAACCTTTTATAGAACTGGACTAGTTCTAAGAATCCTTGTAAGGTCATCTTATCTTGCAGAGTTGGAAAGGCTTTGACGATTTCGGTCTTCTTTAGGTCTGGGTGGATTTCTCCTCCATCGATTATAAATCTGAGGTATTCGATTTTCTTCTATTCAAAGTAGCACTTTGTTGGCTTGATCCTTAGTCCATGTTTTCTGAGTCGTTCGAATACTTCCCTCAGGATCACCATGTGTTCTGCGAAGTTCTCTGCATAAATATTGATATTGTTGATGTACACAATTACTCCATGTCCAATTAAATCATAGAAGATTTCATTCATTGCAGCCTGGAAGGTGGCAGGTGCATTGCAAAGTCCAAAGGACATTCTCGTAAATTCGTATTGTCTGAATGGTATAACAAATGCTAATTTCTTCTGTGCTTCGGGTGTCATTCCGATCTGATTATATCCTACCCATAGATCTAAGGTTGAGTAGATTTGTGCCTTTTTCAACATGTTTTGTAAGTCTTCTGAGTGTAGAATTGGATATGCATGCTTCTTGGTGACTGAGTTCAATTTGCGATAATCGATAACCATTCTCTATCCATCTTTCTTTAGTATTATACTGATAGGTGATGCCTATAGGCTCTTCGATTGTATGATTACTTCTGACTCCAATAGTTCTTAAACATGCTTTCATACAAAGTTATGATAGTTGGCTGGTAATCTATAGGGTGCTTGTTTGATTGGTTTGGTGTCTCCTATGTCGATATGGTGCATGAAGAAGGCTTAGTCTGGTAGATCCTTGAAGCTGATTGTGATGATATCCTCATACTCCTTCAATAGGTCTTGTAACTACTTCTTCTGATTCGGTAACAGATTTTCATTGAGGGAATAGATATGCTTCTTAGCATTTTCCTGGTCATCTAGTCTTTCCATTATCACATTTGCTTGTCCAGTCGATCCAAATCCTTTCCTTCTACGTCGTGTTTCTTCTAAGTTTTCTACTTCTTTCAAAGGTTGCTGTTCACATTTGACAATTACTATTTGAGCAATTCGATCTTCTTGGTATACTTTGAATTGGCTGTGATTGTAGTTCACTAGTCTAACCTCGATTTCTCCCCTGTAGTCCTTGTCTATTAATCCAGGAAAAGCTCCTATTCCAGAGTTGTGGTAGAGTCCACTTCTTGCCCATACTTGCGCACATTGTCTGGGTGGTAGGGTGATAGTAATTTCAGTTTTTATGAAAGCTGATGATTTCGGTTCTAGGGTGTAGTTCTCATCTGCATACAGGTCATAACCTGTGGCTTCTTCAGTTTTTCTCTTTGGTGTGGTTGCACTTTCTGTCAGTTTCTTGACTTGAGTTGCTATATCCTTTTCTTCAACTGTGAATACTTCTTCAAAAGTGGGGACATTTGGTTCCTTCCACTGTTCATGAGTCATGTCCTGAGGTAGGTTCTGCTACAAGTCCTTCCACCACTAATAGCACATACTGATGCATTTGTCAGGGTGAATTATTTCCTCTAGTGCGATGATTTCTTCTTCTGAGTCTGAGTCGCTTTCTTCAATTAAGGTAGGTCCATCATCTTCATCATTTTCTTCGAATAGGGCTCTGACTTCAATAGGTGTCTGAGTAGTATACACTTCATTACTCCATTCCTCAGATAGTTCCTTATCTTCATTTTCTTCGGGTACCATCTGTTCTTGTTCTTGGTCATGACATTCCTTCCAAGTCCCATGGTAATTGATATCATATGGTTCATCTGGATATCTAACCCGGTTTTTGCATTCCCACAGATCATAAGGATTGACTTTATCCCAGTAGCATCCTTGTAGGTAGATGTTGCGATTTCCCCAAAGATGTCCTTTGCCAATGTGTCCAATATTCATCCAAAAACAGTCTCATACTTCTCCAGTATTGTCTGCAAATGGATGAGGGTTCCTTCTATTATATAGCCCATGATTCATTGAGGGTGGCATCCTTTGGCAGGTCTGTGATAATCTTGGTTTCTTGATTCTTTTCTCAGTCAGCAAATGCATCTCCAAGATGTCCTGGTAAGGTATCAACTTTGTATCACTGCAAGTATACATCATCTCAGCACAATAGATGCATTGCTCACAGAATGGGCATCTAGTATTCCTCATGTTGTATTTGATCAACTGATTCTTCTCCAAGGGCATCAGGCAGTGGTATTCACTATGGATCACTACATTAGCTTCTTCTTCTTCTACCATGTTGAGGTGTGCCTGTCCAGGGGTCATTTCTTTATCTGTATCACTTTCATCTTCTAGTCTCTGAGTGAGTTTCAGTACTACTTCTTTCTGAATATCCAGAGGTATGCTAAATTTTCTTCCATAGTTGATGAAGATAAACCTTTGCACATCTAGGTCAATTCTGGCTTTGGCTTTCTTCAACCAGCTGTTGCCCAAGATGGCATTGTAGGATTGTGCATCGGTGATAACCATTCTGACAGGAATTATTCTGTTCCAAACTGGACTGGTACTTCTCAGAGTACTTCTAAAGGTACACTGCTCTTTCCACTTGCAATGACCAGGGTAGAGGTAGCAGGTTCATCAATATCCCATCCTAGGCAGTCTAGGAAATATTTGGTAATAATGCTGACTCCTGCTCCAGTGTTGATAATAACTGAGCATGCTAATCCTCCAATGTTGCATTGTGCATAGGCAGATGAGGTATAGGTTTGCTCCTCTTATTCTTCGGCAGTGTTAACTTTCTCAAATCAGATGGTTGGTTTGGTTTCCATAATCTGAGTCTTCACCTTCTGCTTCATTGATGGTACGATTTGGAAGAGTTGCTTGAAGGTAATATTGACCTTTTGACTGGCAATATCTTGCCATGGGTCATATTCAAATTCTCTAACCCTCTTAGGCTTCTTTTCCTTGTTTTCTTCCTGATCAGTCATTTCTTCATCTCCAGTGGTTGAGATAACTATCTTACCAGGTTGCATTATTTGTTTGAAGGCTTTATCCCATTGGTCTTCATTCAGTTGTTGTCTCTGTGTTGGCTTTTTAGGTTTCCCAATAACAACCTCAGGTTCCTGGGTTGGCTTCTTCCTTGGGTAGGGAGTCTTCCTAGTGGTAGTATAGCTGACTGCTTCGACCAGATAGGCCTCCAAATATTCTTTGCTGAATTCTTCATCTTTCTCTTCGATTTCTTACACTACATTAGCATGGTCAGCCTTCTTTTCCTCTTCTCTCTCTCATCCTTCCTTCCAACTTCTAGTTCGGCAATCTTTGGCAAAATGACCCTGTCTTCTACAGAGGAAACAATTTATTTCGGTCTTGTTGCGTTCTTCGGCGACGAAGGTTCCTCTCAGTTGCCTATTCTGGTAGATCACCTTGGCTTCAAGATCAGCTATATGTGCTGTTATTTTGGAGAACATCTTGGTAATCTTCTCCATTTCATCCTCATATGTTGTCTTTTCTATTTTTGCTACAACCATTGGTTTAATAGTATCCTCCTTAGGTGGTTCAGCTATTGCAGATACCATTTGTACTACAGGTATTCCAGTGCTGAATTTCCTGCATAGATCTTGTAGTAACTTGTCATATATGGATGCCGAATATCCTGCTTCAGTGTCCCAAAAGGCCTATGCTATCCTGACTTTCTCTTTCATTCTTCGAGGGCCAAACCTCTTAATATGGCATTGGAGATCTGCAGGTAAGCTATTCATAAACACCATTTCTTGCACAACCAGGCTGGTTTCTCTACAGAGTTGCATGTACTGATCAATGGTAGTAACTCAATCTTTTGAGCACTGGTTGATTGACATCTTCATGTTAAATAGCTATTCTTTGATTGATTCTTACTTCTGTTCAGTAAAGTACTTCTTCTCTAACCAGGCTCTTGTAACATCTCAATGAGCAGCAGCTAATGCTGCAGCAGGAGGTGCATTTCCAGCTGCTGCTGTGGCTGTAAGGAGTAATCCTCCTAGTCCAGTGGCTGCTACATCTGTTAGGACCACACGGTATGCTTCTCTTGCAGGTCCTCTGAGTTGGGCAGCCAGAATAGGGATCCATTGAGTGCTGACCATTCCTTTGGCTGTAAAGTAGCTTTCTAAATCATCTAGGAATTCTCGAACATATTCCTTAGTATATCTGTAAAAGGTAGGTAGTCTGTCTGCCATAGTTTCTTCGTCCTCTTGAGGTCTTCTCCTAGGTAGTTATAGTAATGCGGGTGGTGGCAGTAGTAGTGCCATTCTTGCTTTTGTCTTCTACTATGGGTTTCGGCAAGTTTGGTTATACAATATAGGTAACAAATCGGTCGAAGTGTCAATTGATTTCCTGCCAGTTGGTATCAATTGTGATAGACTAAAATATATTAATGGCGAAATACTTGGAGTTGAGCAGGTGCAGAAAATATGTTTTAGGGGTCTTAGCGGGTTATATGGTAGTAGCTTTGAAGGGTAGTGTATTAATGTAGGTGTTAACTAGTAAGATTTAAGCATGATCGATCAAATAAAGTGTGTCTATTAGAATCTCGAAACTATCTCAATTGCTTACTCCTTGAGTAAGGCTTCAGTATCCCTCAGGTTGTCTGTTGTAAGCTTCCTTAGCTTGTTGCAGTCCGAATTTTATTGATAATTGCAAGTGGGGTATTTATAAGAAATTACAAGGTACTATATGGGCAGCTACCCAGGTTACTACTTGAATTTCTGATTAGCTCAGCTAAATATAAGGTACAAATTGATTGGCTAGAATATAATAAAATGATATATCAGGTTATAATGTAATTGGACGGCAAAATAATATATCAGATCGAAATACTATTTTAGGTTATAATGTGATTGTAGATCTCAATAACACTTCAGATCTCAATAACACTTCAAGTCTCAGTGTTATTGCGAGTTACATGACTTGTGATCTCATATGATCAAATTATATATTGTCACAAAATGTTCCATCACAATATCCAGAGACTGCATCCAACTAAATATGAGAGTATATAGAAGATGTGGAGAAAAAGAATACTACACTTTAAGATATATAACTAAAATAAGTAAGATTGCCTGATCAAGAACTCAAGGACAAACTCAAATAAACATTGTTACATTCAAGAAAAAAAACTTTGACAGGAAAGACAAATATAGTTAGGTAGAGGCATTTCTAGTTATATAGGAAAAATGAAAACCCAGATAACCTAAGAAGGCAGAATCTCTCTATATGATAAAAACTCTGTAGGTAATATAAAGAGTATAAGAATATAAATTTAATAGTGATAAACAAGATAAGCTCTTTAAAGAAAAAGTTAACTACATTATCTAAGAAAACACACTAATGTTCAAAGTACCTATAAGTGAAGGAAACAAAAAGCACAAATTATGAAAATCTAAGAAATATAGTCTTAACATATAGAAGGAAATAGAGAATATAATGATCTTAGTTAAAATAGAACAACTTACTGAATTTCTGACATTCTAACAGCAAATCTAAAAAGAGATAAGTAATGTACAACTTAGATATAAAGTAGTAAAGATCAATACAGTATAGCAATCAGAGAATAATAAACTACAGAACTCCTTAGCATACTTGCAATATCAGATCAAAGAAATTATAATACTATACATTATTGATACAGATGCTAGAGAATATATTATTAGTAAAACAATACTCAACTAACTTGAATAGCAGATTAAAGAAGCTATAACTATAATAGTTATAGTGATAGATAGACATGTTATAATTCTGCTTAGTAAGATATATAAATTACCAATTTAATTTAACAAGCTCATCATTCCAGTATTAGCAATAGTAGTTAATATAATGTTCTATAATCTTATTATTGAAAATAATTAGTTAAAGAAAGTCAAGCTGTAATTAACCTCAGTATATGCAAGATGTAAATTACTTAAAAAGAATACTATTATAAAATATCTGTCAACTTAGAAAGAGAAGTTTGTCTGCAAATGATTAATAGTAATGATGAAGATGAACAGAAGGAATTTTTTATGATACAGATTATATAAACTGACCAGAAAGCTAAGCTATTAGAATGAAAAAGTGAATAAGCTACTAGATTTGATCTCTCTACCATCAAGGATATCAAACTATAACTCAGAGAGTCTTGTATAGTTGGGATAGGAATTGCTATAAGAATACCCTAAGAATACTACAGTTAAATCAAACCAAGAAGCTCCCTTATAGTCACTAGAATCAAAATTAATACAGGAGTCATCAACATGGACTATACTGGTGAAATCAAGATAGTAGTTATTAATTAACACCAATTTAATATAGCTAAACTTTATAGAGGAGACTGAGTCATAGAGCTTATTATTATATCAATTTGGACTAGTAAGGCAGTAGAAGTAACCAATCTTGAAGAAATGGTTAGAGGAAACAAAAGATTCAGATTGACTGAAGTTAACATTATAAAAATAGTAATGAATCTTAAGCATGCACCTAAGATAGCAAATAAAAAGGTCTATATATTTGGAGAACAACCTAGCAAAGAATAAAAGAAAGAATTAAAGAGACTTATTAATAAATATTATCAAAAAAATAGTTAATTAATCTACAAACTATTTTATTAAGAGCTGCAAACTATTTTACTAAAAGCTATAAATAAAATAGCTATAGATATAGATGCTAGTTATAGACTATAAACTATTATTAGCAAATAGCTGTAAACTACTCTAGAACTCTGCTAGAATAATATTATAAACCACAAACACCTCTAGAATAATATTGCAAACTGCAAACTAGCTGTAAAAGTGAATAATTTGGATATTACAAATAATTGCTACTGTGCTGTAGTAATACTTAGAACATTCTAGTTATATAATCCACACCACTGAAATTATCAATACTGTAGATACCATCTATACTACTGAAATTATACTATCAAAATTATCAATACTGTAGATACTATCTACACTGTAGATACTATCTACACTGTAGATACTATCTACACTGCAGATTTCATTAATACTATTGATATTAAAGATTTATAGTTAGCTTATATTATTAATCTTAGCTTTTTAATTTTGTATAAATATCTCTTAAATTCTTTATTCAATAAAATAGTTCAATCAGTTCAAGTTAAGTCTTATCAATTCCTCTTTTAACAATCCCTTATATATAATATATCAATCTGATATAACTCTCTATAGAAGTCAGAATCTCAAGAGGCTTTGCATAATGCAGATAGTTGCAGACTTATTAAATTAATATTCTGTACTATTCTTGCAACTATCTGAAATGAGTTCAATAGTAGTACATACTCAAGATCTCTTTGAGAGCTAAAAATCTCAACCTCCTTTATATATATCAAGAGTACTAAAGACTATAAGTCTGAAATTTAAAATTAATAATCTTATAAAGAAACAAAGTACTTTCAATATCTTAAAAACCTTATAACATACTTGGAGATTTTTAAGTCTAATGTGAATTAGTATCATTATCAGAAAACTATTTTCAGTTCATAGTCTATAATTAGCATCCATACTCATAGGTTGTTTGCAGGTTGTTTGCAGGCTATTCTAGCTAGTTTATAGTTTGTGATATTGTTCTAATAGAGTTCTAGAGTAGTTCATGGCTGTTTGCAGCTGTTCACCAATAATAGTTTATAATTTATAACTAGTATCTGTATTCATAGCTATTTTGTTCATAACTCTTAGTAAAATAGTTTGCAGCTCTTAGTAAAATAGTTTGTAGATTAATTAACCATTTTTCTGATAATCAGATACTTCCTCACAGGTGGTTTAGGAGAAACCCCCTTATACTGGCTAGAACAGCCTATAAACAGCCTAAGAATAGCCTATGAGTATGGATGCTAGTTATAGACTATGAACTGAAAATAGTTTTCTAATGATTCTGACATCTTTATAACAATCTTTGAGGAGATTAACTTAAAGCTACTAAAGCACTTCCATTATATCAATATCTAAGAACACCTATCAATCAAATGTATACTGTACTGAATACTGCTTGCTTATATTGAATAGTAACAAGAAGAAATAGATAACATAGTCAAAGGAGGAATAGTAGCCAATATTAGAAAAATGATCAATTAATCCACAAACTATTTTACTAAGAGCTGCAAACTATTTTACTAAGAGCTATGAACAAAATAGCTACAAATACAGATACTAGTTATAGACTATAAACTATTATTAGCAAATAGCCACAAACTACTCTAAAACTCTACTAGAATAATATCATAAACCTCGAACAGCTCTAGAACAATATTATAAACTATAAACTGACTAGAACAGCTTGCAAACAGCTTGCAAACAGCCTACAAGCACAGATACTAGTCATAGACTATGAACTGAAAATAGTTTCCTGATGAAAATAAATAGTCTATAAGGATTTCTAAATGTTATTATACTAAAGAAAGAATTAGAAGTAGAAACCTTTACTTCAAGAATATATGTATATTAATTTTAGAAAACTCAATAATATCACCAAAGGAGATACCTTCCTGATACCAAGAATTGATAATATTTTTTCGAAAATACTAGTCTATGCAAGCCTTTACATCACTTTCAATATAACTAGTAGATACTATCAGATGGGACTTGATGAAGAATCATAAAAAATCACCTCTTTTATAATACTATAAGGTTATTGGAAATACTTATAAATACTATTTGGACTTAAAAATATATTGATAAGTTTTTAGAAAATAATATCAGAAAAATAGTTAATTAATCTATAAACTATTTTACTAAGAGCTGTGAACTATTTTACTAAAAGCTATGAACAAAATAGCCATGGATATAGATGCTAGTTATGTTGAAATTATTAGCTTATTATATCTCTCTCTCCTATTAATGATCGATTATTACGTCACTCAATCGTGGCTTAGATGATCTTTGTTTGTATTGACCAATTATATTTTAGCATTAATAAATACATGTATATTAGCTTCATGAGCCAGTGCACTCTTTACTCCAAATACACATTCAAAGATCAATTTCAACAGGTTATAAGCCCCGAGCCGCTCGAATTGCAGCTCGACAACTTGAGATCTATGCAATCATAGCATCTATGCAATTATAGCAATTACAACTGTGATTACAGTAAGTGTTTATTTAATATTATAAACAACGTGATAAACAACGTGATAAATGACACTATGATAAAGCAATGCGATAAACAACACATAATGACATAGCATTCAATGACGTGACATAATGAAATGGATAATCTATATACATTGTCATCAGCAACAAGATCAACAAGATTGTGATTTAAATCAAAAACAGACAACAGATATCAACCCTCTGATGATAATGACGAAGAATTGGATGACAACCATCAGAGCAATATTGGATTTAGCTTCGATTGACAGGAACAGATGGCTACAACGATCAGAAATCAGGAAGATAAATTAGACATACTAATAACCCTATTGGGCGAATTGATGGTAAAAATCGACAAAACAAACACATCACCCAGCATGCCAACTAATCAGAATACAGCTATAGAAGGCAACATGCTACAAATACAAATACAATCACTATCACCATTACCAACAACATCAACAAAGCTTAACGATCTGGCAAAGGAGTACCTGAGATCGATTAACAAATTCGATGGGTCAGGAGGTATACCCAGATTGTTTGATTACTTTGATGCCATAGAGCAGTACCAATCTATTAGTACAAAAGGAAAAAGTCAATGCAGCAATCAGTAAAATTACAGGCAACGCTAGAATGTAGCTACGGAGACACATAAACACATCGGGAGAATTTGATTTACGAAATGAGCTTAAAGAGGCTATGACGCAAAAATACGCACCAATGGAACAATTGTTATGAATGTATGATAAGCTTGTGATGATAAAGCAAAAGGGATCGATCGAAGATTATAATGATGCATTCAACCGAATTATGGCGCAAATCGAAGACATGACTGACACAAAAGCTATACTGTAATATCTCTGGGGTCTAAGCCCCAGGTACTGGGAATTAATACTTGTACAGGAGAATATGCCAACAATGCTAGAGGCTTTACAACTTGCATGCATCAGGTTCGACCTGGATAATAAGTAAAGGCATGACAAAGCGCACGTGACAGACCGAGGCAGCTACCGAGGCAGCTACCGAGGCAGCGGTCGCGGCAATTGAGGCGGAAGCGCCAAATGAGGCCGAGGCTATAACAACGATAATGGAAACAACCGAGGAGGTCATTATAATGACAGAGGTGACCAAGGTGGCAATCACGGAGCCTATCGAGGTAGGAATTTTCAGGGACACTCTCGGAAATGTTATGTCTGTGAGGAAGAACATGGAATATTTCAATACAACAAATTCAACAATTGGGTAAAAACAGAAAAAGAAAAGGCTAAACCAAGAGCCAAAGCAAATCTGGTGATTGGCGCCATCATCGATTCAGGTGCCACACAACATATGTTCAACTAATGAGAGATTTTCGAAATGGTAGCTGAGCATGATGGCTTAGTTACATATGCAGGGAACGAGAAGCTACGCGTGATGCACATTGGGATGATTGAGCTCAACGACGAGCTGAAATTACGGGACATTTTATATATACTGGAAATCACCAGAAATTTAATATCTGTGTGGGCGTTAACATGTGACGGAAATGATATAACCTTCAAAAGCAATGGATCAGTAATTAAAATCGGCGTGGATCATGAAGAAATCAAAATCGGACAAGCCGATGGCGACCTATTTCATTTATCAACATCACTAGAGCTAGAAGCAAACATCACCAATTCTAACATCACCAATTCCAAGATTGATGACTATACACTATAGCATCACCGGCTGGGCTATCTGGGCTGAAATACTCTGCAATCAATCAACAAATTTGTCACAGGGCTCAGAGATGTGCGGCTGTCAACCGGACAAATCGAAATATGCGCTGGGTGTGAATACGTGAAGTCGTACCACAAGCCTTTCGAACACATGAAAAATCGATCAATGGAGCCTATCAGAAGGGTGCACTCAGATCTGTGCGGGCCGATGCCCACGCCATCAGTCAATGGAGTGAAATATATATTAACATTCATCGATGACACCACTCACTACATTACAACATATTTTATTAACAACAAAAGTGATACATTTGATTGATTCCAGGTATTTAAGGCATTCGCCAAAATGCAATCAGGCCAAAAACTAAAGATTCTCCAGTCTGATAGAAGAGGAGAGTATGTAAACACCAAGATGCACGAATTTTTAAACAAAAATAGAATTCATTATAAAATGATGATGCCAGATATGCCGCAACAAAACAGTGTCACCAAACAATATAACCGAACATTGATGGAGTCGATCTGGGCTGTTAAAATCACTGCTGGCATACCTGATGAACTTTGGGCTGAACTTGCCACAAGTGTTATATATTTACGTAACTGATTGCCAACACGAGCTAATAAGGAGAGTGCTTTACTATTTGAATTATGGCATGGTCACAAGCCTGATATCAGTAACTTGCATGTCATATGGGCTGACGCATATATGCATATTCACAAGGGAAAAAGGTTGAAACTGGCACTCCGATCCAAAAAGCTTAAAATGATTGGCTATCATAACAAAAAGAAGGTATACAGGCTCTGGGATCCAACCAATAGGAAGATAGAGATCAACCGCGATGTCACATTTGATAAATCTATTATATTAAAATCCCTAACAATCGTCAACCCAGAAGATCAAGAATATGTTATTGAAGTAATCATCGGAGAACACAAGATTGATGAAAAAAGGCAATATCTGGTTAAATAGCTAGGCTATGATGATGACGACAACACCTGAGAGTCAATCGAACAATTGATAGACACTGAAGCCCTACAAATTTGGCAAGATCACATGCCAGAAGCTAATTTAATTGAATCGACCGATAACCCAATGACCTACAAGAAAGCAATTTCTCTGCCTAATGCAAAGCTTTAGTAGGAAGCAATCAATCAAAAGCTTAAATCACTTAAGAATAATGATATGTGAATGATTGTACCTGAGGTACCTGTGGGACACAAGCTGATTGGATGCAGATGGGTATTTAAAAAGAAGCTTAACACTAATGGATCGGTTGCCAGATACAAGGTGAGATTAGTGGCCAAGGGATATTCACAACAGCAAGGAATTGATTATAATGAAACATTTACTCCCGTGGTGAAATTCACATCAATCAGAGCACTCTTATCAATTGGTGCAGTCCTAAACTTAGAAATCCACTAAATGGATGTAAAAACTGCGTTCCTGAATGGCGATCTTGATGAAGAGATCTACATGATGGTACCTGAAGGAATTGACCAATCGGAGAGCTGTGTGTAAGCTCAATTGATCATTATATAGACTAAAGCAATCACCTCATATGTAGAATCAGAAGATCGACAACTACCTCAGCCAATCAAATTTTACAAGACTATAATCAGATTATAGCATTTATCTAAGAAGAAGACAAGATGATCAATCGCTGATAATTATTGCCATATATGTTGACGATCTACTAATTCTGGCTGATTCGATAGAAATGATGAACAAATTTAAGGTGGAACTTAGCAATGCATTCGATATGACGGACTGTAGTGAAATTAAACATTTTCTGGGTATTCAAGTCATGCACAATTGAAAAATACACATAATCACAATCGATCAAAGTCACCTTGCCAATCAAATCATTACAAGGTTTAACATGACGGATGCCAAGCCAATCAGCACACCCCTTGATCCATCTATTCAACTTAAAGCTGAAGGAGGAAAATCTGCAGACTAAAATCTATTCAGACAAATGATCGGTAGTATAATGTATCTGATGATCAGGACGAGACCTGATCTAGCTGCTGCTGTCAGCATCATTAGTCAATTTTCGGCCAATCCAATGCAAGAACATCACTATACCCTTAAATGATTATTAAGATATATTAAAGGAACAGCCAATTATTGTTGAAATTTGATCTTCGAATGTGTGTTTGGAGTAAAGAGCGTACTGGCTTATGAAGCCAATATGCGTGTATTTATTAATGCTAAATTATGATTGGTCGATACAAACAAAGATCGTCTAAGCCACAATTGAGTGATGTATGATCAATCATTAATACATCGATCATTGATAGGAGAGATATAATAAGCTAATAATTACAACACTCCCCCTGCTTGATATATCTTGATAAAAATAAATAAATAAAAAAAATAAAAGAATAAAAGTAAAGTGTTCAACTGTACATTACAAATGTCATCCATGAAGTACATTTACTACAAATAATTATATATAAAATACTACTTGAGTGATAAGAATGATGTGATAAAGAATATAAAATTTTTAAAGAAATAATGTTAGTTACATAAGCCCATTTTTGTGATCAACATTTCAAGTCTTGGTCACGCAAGTGGCTTGGTTAATGCATCAGCGATCATTTCATCTATCACCATGTAAACAATATCTATCACCTTTGATTCAACTTTCTCTTGAATAAAGTGATGCTGAATGTCAATATGCTTTGATCGAGCATGATTAATTGGATTTTTGGCGAGGGCGATTGCTGATTGGTTGTCTTCAAATAAGGTTGTTGCACAATTCGGCAAATATCCTAGCTCATCCAATAGGGTGTGTAGCCAAATAGCTTCCTTTGTTGCATGAGCTAATGCCATATATTCTGCCTCAGTTGTTGATAGGGCAACAGTTGCTTGGCGTTTGCTTGACCAGCTGATGGCTCCTCCTGATAGGTTGAAAATATATCCCGTGGTTGATCGTCGTGTGTTAATGTCTCCTCCTCAGTTAGCATCACTGAAACCGATCAGTCTTAGATCCTGATCGCGTCCAAGGCACAGCTTATAATTGACTGTTCCTTTAATATATCTTAGTAATCGTTTGAGGGCATGGTGATGTTCTTGCATTGGATTGGCCGAAAATTGACTGATGATGCTGACAGCAGCAGCTAGATCAGGTCTTGTCCCGATCATTAGGTACATTATGCTGCCGATCATTTGTCTGAATAGACTTTGGTCTGCGGATTTACCTCCTTCAGCTTTGAGTTGAATAGATGGATCAAGGGGTGTGCTGATTGGCTTGGCATCCATCATGTTAAACCTTGTAATGATTTGATTGGCAAAGTGGCTTTGATCAATTGTGATTGTGTGTGTTTTTCGATCACGCATGACTTGAATACCCAAAAAATATTTAATTTCGCCACAGTCCATCATATCAAATATGTTGCTAAGTTCTGCCTTGAATTTGTTCATCGTTTCCATCGAATCAGCCAGAATTAGTAGATCGTCGACATATATGGCAATAATTATTAGTGATTGATATTGATCGTCTTGTCTTCTCCTTAGATAAATGCTGTGATCCGATTGTAGTCTTGTAAAATTTGATTGGCTGAGGTAGTTGTCGATCTTCTGATTCCACATATGAGATGATTGCTTTAGTTCATACAGTGATCGATTGAGCTTACACACAGCTCTCGGTAACAGCTCCGATTGGTCGATTCCTTCAGGTACCATCATATAGATCTCTTCATCAAGATCGCCATTCAGGAATGCAGTTTTTATATCTATTTGGTGAATTTCTAAGTTTAAGGTTGCTCCGATCGATAAAAGTGCCCTGATCGACGTGAATTTCGCCACAGGAGCAAATGTTTCATCGTAATCAATTCCTTGCTGTTGTGAATATCCCTTGGCCACTAATCTTGCTTTGTACCTGGCAACCGATCCATCAGTGTTGAGTTTCTTTTTAAATACCCATCTGCATCTA
>RBNK01000676.1:0-21914 GCA_003990785.1 Endogone sp. FLAS-F59071
TTCTTCTTTTTTTGAACTTGTATTATATCTGGCTATATGCTTTGATAATGTTGTCTGTTTCTTTTTTTTAGACTTGCACTATGTCTAGCTATATACTTTGATAATGTTGTTTGTTTCTTTTTTTTTTTAGACTTATATTATATCTAGCTATATGCCTCAATGATGTTGTCTGTTTCTTTTTTTTCAAAATTACATTATATCTAGCTATATGCCTTGACAATGTTGTTTGTTTTTTCTTCTTTTTTAAACTTATATTGTATCTAGCTATATGTCTTGATAATATTGTCTATCTTTTCTTCTTTTTTTAGACTTGTATCATATCTGGCTATATACCTCCACAATGTTGTCTATCTCTTCTTTTTTCAGACTTGCATTATATCTGGCTATCTGCCTTGACAGTACTGTTTATTTCTTCTTTGAATATATATTATATCTAGTTATCTGTCTCAATGATGCTACCTATTTTATTTCTCTTTTTCTTTCTTAGGATATGCATCATCTACCTCAATATTACTATTTAATTTTTTATTTTATTTTATTTTTTATTTTTATTTTTTATATATTTATTTAATTTGGACCTAACTGTTTATCTTAAAAATGTTATTTTTAACAAACTATTTTAATATAAACTTTAGACAAGGATAGCTAGTAATGCTGATATAATGGCTAATATAAGAAACTTCTAATATTACTTTATTGCATCTGTGATTATAAAAATAGAGTCTTTGAGACTTGCAAAGATACTAAATACTTAAATATGATTTATATTGAATACAATGATAAAGATGAGAGGTCATCACTCTATGCACCTGGACTTGTAGAGAATATATAGTTTTATTCAATGCATATAAATCAATAAGTAAGTATATTATTTAATAATATAATATAAAATATAACAAACAAATATAGATTCTCCACTAGCTTGCTACAATGAGTAATAATAATAATAAAAAAAAGTAGATATTGAATGAGATGATAAAGATGAGAGTGCTGATCTATTTTTATTTCAGAGCTGTTCTAAGGTTTTGCATATCCAGATTGTTTGATTACTTTGATGCCATAGAGCAATTTATCACCAGTGCCAATTTATCAGTACAAAAGGAGGAAGTTAACGCAGCGATCAGTAAAATTACAGGCAATGCTAGAATGTGGCTACGGAGGCACGTGAACACATCAGGAGAATTTGATTTGTGGAATGAGCTTAAAGAGGCTATGACGCAAAAATATGCACCAATGGAACAATTGTTACGAATGTGCAATAAGCTTGCGATGATGAAGCAAAAGGGATCAATCGAAGATTATAATGATGTGTTCAACTGGATTATAGCACAAATCGAAGACATGACCGACACAGAAGTTATACCGCAATATCTCCGGAGTCTAAGCCCCAGGTACTGGGAATTAATACTTGCACGGGAGAATATGCCAACAATGCTGGAGGCTTTACAACTCGCATGCATCAGATTCGACCCGGATAGTAAATAAAGGTGCAACGAAGCCCACGTGACAGACCGAGGCGGCTACCGAGGCAGCGACCGAGGCGGCTACTAAGGTGGCAGTCGCAGCAATCGAGGTGAAAGCACCAGATGAAGCCGAGGCTACAACAATGATAACGGAAACAACCGAGGA
The DNA here is from genome assembly GCA_003990785.1 of Endogone sp. FLAS-F59071. Lineage (NCBI taxonomy): Eukaryota > Fungi > Mucoromycota > Endogonomycetes > Endogonales > Endogonaceae > Endogone > Endogone sp. FLAS-F59071. The sequence continues at coordinate 1,630 of RBNK01000676.1, forward strand.
AGTCATCATAATGACAGAGGCAACCAAGGTGGTGATCATGGAGCCAATCGAGGTGAGAATTTTCGGGGACACCCTTGGAAATGTTACGTCTGTGAGGGAGAACACAGAATATTTCAATGTAACAAATTCAACGATTGGGTAAAAACAGAAAAAGAAAAGACTAAACCAAGAGCCAAAGCAAACCTGGTGATCGATGCTATCATTGATTCAGGCGCCACACAACATATGTTCAACTAATTGGAGATTTTCGAGATGGTGGCTGAGCATGACGGCTTGGTCATGTGTGCAGGAAATGAGAAACTACGCGCGATGCATGTTGGGACAATTGAGCTTGACAACGAGCTGAAATTACGGGATGTCTTATATGTATCGGAGATCACCAGAAATTTAATATCTGTGCGGGTGTTGACACGTGACGGAAATGACATAACCTTCAAAAGCGACGGATTAGTAATTAAAATCAGTGCGAATTATGAAGAAATCAAAATTGGACAGGCCAATGGCAACCTATTTCATTTATCGACATCACCAGAGCTAGAAGCAAACATCGCCGATTCCAAGATTGCAAATATCGCCAATTCCAAGATTGATGACTATACATTATGGCATCACCGACTGGGTCATCCAGGCCAAAATATTCTGCAATCAATTAACAAATTTGTCACAGGGCTCGGAGATGTGCAGCTGTCGACCGGACAAATCGAAATATGCGCCGGGTGTGAATATGTGAAGTCGCACTGCAAGTCTTTCGGACACACGAAAAATCGATCAATGGAGCCTATTGGAAGGGTACACTCAGATCTGTGCAGGCCGATGCCTATGCCATCAGTCAATGGAGCGAAATATATATTAACATTCATCGATAATACCACTCACTATGTCACAACATATTTTATTGACAACAAAAGTGATACATTTGATCGATTCCGGACATTCAAAGCATTCGCCGAAATGCAATCGGGCTGAAAACTGAAGATTCTCCAGTCCGATGGAGGAGGAGAGTATGTAAACACCGAGATGTGCGAATTTTTAATCAAAAACAGAATTCATCATGAAATGATGACGCCGGACATACTACAACAAAATGGTGTCGCCGAACGATATAACCAGACATTGATGGAGTCAATCCGGGCCGTTAAAATCACTGCCGACATACCTAACGAACTTTGGGGTGAACTTGCCACAAGTGCTACATATTTATGCAACCAATTGCCAATGCAAGCCAATAAGGAGAGTGCTTCACTATTTGAATTATGGCACAGTCACAAGCCTGATATCAGTAACTTGCATATCATATGGGCTGACATATATATGCATATTCACAAAGGAAAAAAGTCAAAACTGGTGCCCTGATCCAAAAAGCTTAAAATGATCGGCTATTATGATAAAAAGAAGGCGTACAGGCTCTGGGATCCAACTAATAGGAAGATAGAGATCAGCCGCGATGTTACATTTGATGAATCTATTATATTAAAATCCCCAATAATCGTTAATCTAGAAGATCAAGAATACGTTATTGAAGCGATCATTGGAGAATGCAAGATTGATGAAAAAAGGCAATATCTGGTTAAATAGCTAGGCTATAATGATGACGACAACACCTGGGAGCTAATCGAACAATTGATCGACACTGAAGCTCTACAAATTTGGCAAGATCATATACCAGAAGCTAATTTAATTGAATTAACCAATGACCCAATGACCTACAAGGAAGCAATTTCCCTACCCGATACAAAGCTTTGGGAGAAAGCGATCAATCAAGAGCTTAAATCACTTAAGAATAATGACATATGGATGATTGTACCTGAGGTGCCTGCGGGACGCAAGCCGATTGGATGCAGATGGATATTTAAAAAGAAACTCAACACTGATGGATCGGTTGCCAGGTACAAGGCGAGATTAGTGGCTAAGGGATATTCACAACAGCAAGGAATTGATTACAATGAAACATTTGCTCCCATGGTGAAATTCACATCGATCAGGATACTCTTATCAATCGGTACAACTCTAAACTTAGAAATTCACCAAATGGACATAAAAACTGCATTCCTGAATAGCGATCTTGATGAAGAGATCTACATGATGGTACCTGAAGGAATCGACCAATTGGAGCTATCACTGAGAGCTGTATATAAGCTCAATTGATCATTGTATAGACTAAAGCAATTACCTTATATGTGGAATCAGAAGATCGACAACTACCTCAGCCAATCAAATTTTACAAGACTACAATCAGATTACAGCATTTATCTAAGAAGAAGACAAGAAGATCAATCACTGATAATTATTGCCATATATGTCAATGATCTACTAATTCTGGCTGATTCGATGGAAACAATGAACAAATTCAAGACAGAACTTAGTAACGCATTCGATATGATGGACTGTGGTGAAATTAAACATTTTCTGGGTATTCGAGTCATGCATAATCGAAAAACACATACAATCACAATTGATCAAAGTTACTTTGCCAATTAAATTATTACAAGGTTTAATATAATGGATGCCAAGCCAATCAGCACACCCCTTGATCCATCCAGTCAACTCAAAGCTGAAGGAAAAAAATCTGCAGACCAAAATCTATTCAGACAAATGATCAGTAGCATAATGTATCTGATGATCAGGATGAGACCTGATCTAGCTGCTGCTGTCAGCATCATCAGTCAATTTTTGGCCAATCCAATGCAAGAACATCACCACGCCCTCAAATGATTATTAAGATATATTAAAGGAACAGCCAATTATAAGCTGTGCCTTGGACACGATTAGGATCTAAGACTGATCGGTTTCAGTAATACCAACTGGGGAGGAGACATTAATATATGATGACCAACCATGGGCTATATTTTCAACCTATCAGGAGGAGCTATCAGCTGGTCAAGCAAACGCCAACCAACTGTTGCCCTATCAACAACTGAGGCAGAATATATGGCATTAGCACATACGACAAAAGAAGTCATCTGGCTACATACCCTATTGGATGAGCTAGGATATTTGCTGAATTGTGCAACAACCTTATTTGAAGACAACCAATCAGCAATTGCCCTCACCAAAAACCCAATTAATCATGCTCAATCAAAGCATATCGACATTTAGCACCACTTTATTCAAGAGAAAGTTGAATCAAAGGTGATAGATATTGTCTATATGGTGACAGATAAAATGATCGCTGATGCATTAACCAAGCCACTTGCACGACCCAGACTTGAAATGTTAGTTACAAAAATAGGCTTACATAACTAACTTTTAAAAATTTTTGTTCTTTATCATGTTATTCTTATCACTCAAGTAGTATTTTACATATAGTTATTTGCAGTAAATGTACTTCATAGATGCCATTCGTGATATACAGTTGAACATTTTATTTCTATTTTTATTTTATTTTTTATTCTTTTATTTTTATTTATTTATTTTTATTGAGATATGTCAAGCAGGGGGAGTATTGTAATTATTAGCTTATTATATCTCTCTCTCCCATCATCAATGATCGATCATATGTCACTCAATTGTGGCTTAGATGATCTTTGTTGTATCGACCAATTATAAATTAACATTAATAAATACACGCATATTGGCTTCATAAGCCAGTGTGTTCTTTACTCCAAATACATTCGAAGATCAAATTTCAACATTTTAGCTATAGGAGGTATTTTGGCTATAAGAGATATTTTAGCTATAGGAGATATTTTAGCTATAGGAGATATTTCAGCCATAGAATGTATTTTGACTATAGGAGAGCTATAGGAGATATTTTGACTATAGGAAGTATTTTATTTCAACTATAGGAGGTATTTTGGCTATAGGAGATATTTCAGCTATAGGAGATTATCAGAAAAATAGTTAATTAATCTATGAACTATTTTACTAAGAGCTGCAAACTATTTTACTAAGAGCTATGAACAAAATAGCTATGAATATAGATGTTAGTTATAGACTATAAACTATTATTGGCGAATAGCTGTAAATAACTATAAACTACTTTAGAACTCTATTAGAACAATAATGTAAACTACAAACTACATAGCTAGAACAGCCTATAAATAGCCTATAAACAGCCTATAAGCATAGATGCTAGTTATAGACTATGAACTGAAAATAGTTTCCTAATGATATTTTGACTATAGAAGGTATTTTAGCTATAAGAGATATTTCTATAGAAGGTATTTTGGCTATAAGAGGTATTTTAGCTAAGCTACTTATAAGAAATTTTTTTTATATTTTCTCTATACTACTTTTAGAATAATAGAATTTCAGAAGAGGTATTCTTTTTGTTCCCCACCTTCTGGTAATGCTTTCTAAAGCTATATAGTTATTTTTATATATTAAGTTATTTCTCAGATATTCTAATATGAGTAATCAAAATACTACTATCTTTTAGAAAAGTATTTTTTTAGTAATTGTAAGAAAGATTATAATTCTTCCTTTCTATTATAGCTTATTTTTATTTTTTTATATATCTATTTCAAATTAAGTAAATTTTGCAAATTTATTATTTACTTACAAAAAAGTTTTATTATTGATAATCTTAAACTTAGCTAAAATACCTCTCTCTCCCTTTAGTCCTTAAGTTCAAGCTTTACTAACCTACTCTAAATTACAGTTATCTCTAAGTTCTATTTAGTCAAATCTCTTCTATAGCTAGACTTAAATCATATGGATACTCTTTCTACTATCTCTTTAATTGCATAGGTAAAATAAAGCAGTTTGGTTCTTGAATACTAATATTAGTATTATGTATATTATTCTTTACTACTTTCTTTAATGGCCTTCTCTGGTGTATCTTCTTAAGTTTATAGTCAGAACCTTCTTGACACTAAGCAGTAACTGTAACTTGAACTCATATTCTTTTTTCTCCATATTGATGACTATTACTATTAACTCGATCTATATTAAATCACAAGTTTAAAGAAAAGAAGCTACTGCTGAACAAATATAACTATTTTCTATAGAATGATGTTGCTTATATATTTTAACAAACTTATATATAGCTTTGTCTAATACTAGATTGTTTCGCTTAAGAAGCTCTTCTAGATCATGATAGAACTAGTAGAATTTATTAAAAGCCAATTAATGAAGATTATTATTATTGTAGTTACTATTACTATCATTACTGCCACTACTATTGTTGTCATTTGAAATTTTTAAAGAAAAAGATTTTGATAGTATATTTTCTTTATCTAAGCTACTAAAATTACTATTTTTACTAGCTGTATTATTAATCTGAGTATTAATCATACTTATTAGAGATGAATGTTTTTTACTATTAGCTATAGTTATAAGTATCTTATTGGTTATAGTTATGAGTTATTTATCAGTTAAGATTGTAGGCTTCTTATTAGTAGTAAACATTATTAGATAGTTCTGTTTAAGGTAAGCTTGATGAAGATTAATATAAAAGCTAAAAGTTTTATACTTTTCATCTAATGCTAGATATGTATAATAGTATCAACTATTTGCAAATGTAGGTATTTGATTTAAGCTATATATATAATAGTATACTACTATAGAAGCTTAGTATTTATATTGTAATAGACTAAAATATATTAATAGCAAAATACTTGAAGTTGAGTAAGTGTAGAAAATATGTTTTAGGGGTCTTAGCAGTTTATGTGGTAGCATCTTAAGAAGGGTAATGTATTGGTGTAAGTGTTTACTGGCAAGATTTAAGTGCGATTGATTGAATAAAGTATATCTATTAGAATCTCAAAACTATCTTAATTGCTTACTCCTTAAGTAAGGCTTTAGTATCCCTTAGGTTGTTTGTTGTAAGCTTTCTTAGCTTGTTGCAGTCCAAATTTTATTGATAATTGTAAGCAAGGTATTTATAAGAAATTATAAGGTGCTATATAGGCAGCTATCTAGGTTACTACTTGAATTTCTGATTGGCTCAGCTAAATATAAGATACAAATTGATTAGCTAAGATATAATAAAATGATATATCAAGTTGTAATATAATTAGGTGATGAAATAATATATTAGATCAAAATACTATTTTAGGTTATAATGTGATTATGGATCTTAATAATACTAAAGGTTTTAATAATACTATAAATCTTAGTATTATTATAAGTCACATGATATTGATCTCACATGATCAAAATATATGTCATCACAAAATTTTCTATTACATCTCCTTCCTTTCTATGAGTTAGACTTCAAAGTATAATTCTAACTCGGAGAAATCTCTTTGTAATTATTTTACCTCTTCCTCTAGCTCCTTCATATCATTTTGTGTAAGTTGGTATAGTTGGAATGTGCTGCACTGAAAGTGGTTCAGAGCACTAGGCTTGTGCTTGAATAGTTGATAAATCCATTTGGCCATTCTTGCCATAGGTAGGGAGTGCTTCTTTAAGGGCTCATTGACAGATTTCTCTATCCTTTCAGTTCTAAATATGTTCAACTTCTTCTTCCCAGAGTTGTGCGATTTAGTAGTATTCTTTCTATTCATTGATTTACACTAAGTGCTGTTTTCTTTGAATATTGTGTATAATTGATCAGGTCTTCTGTAAGATCGATCCTTCTATTTTCTCAAGGTCTTCCAAGGGTTCTATATATTGATATGCCTTGATCAGGCTGACTTGGACTTTATGGAAGTTGTTTCAGTGGGATATAGTATTTCTTGAGGCAGTTTTGGTAAATAGTATATGGTAAAATCATTCCTGTTATTTTTCATAACTGATACATAGTTCCTTTTATACTTGTGATATAGTATGGTCCTTCCTATTTTGGGTCTAATTTTGCTGACTATGAAGATTTTACTATATTCTAGTATAGTAAGACCTAGTCACCAATCTTCAACTTTTCGGTTTCCTTGTGTTTTTTATTGTAATTCTTCTTTTAATAATCTTATACAATAGCAATAAATTCTCTCATCTTATTTTGGACATTATATAATTCTCAAATTTCTTTTGTCATATGATGCTCGATTTGCATTTCCCAGGAGGTGTGGTTGAGTTCTGGGGTAATCATCACTTGGTCTACCAGCTGATGAGCTTTTCTTCCATAAGTAAGTTTAAAAGGGGTAAACTTTGTTATTTCTTATTTCATTGTTCATAGTGCAAATAAGGTAGAAGATAAGTATAAGTCCCAATCTCCTCCTTGGGATTGTACTACTTTAGTAATTATGTTCTTGATGGTTTGATTCATCTGTTCAGTAAGTCCATTTCCTTGGGGATAGTAGACAGTAGTTTTTATCTGACAGATCCTGAAGTGTTGTATTAATATCTACATGAATTCATTAATAAATTCTGTTCCTTGCTCAGAGATCATTTGATAGAGTATTCTGTGGCAGCAGATAATATCTTCGTAGATAAAGGTGCAATATTTAGAGCATCTGCAAGGAGCAAGGCTCTTGCTTTGGGGTACTTGGTCAGGTAATCTACTACTACTACAATATATTGATTTCCTCTAAGTGTTCTTGGTAACAGTCCAATAACGTCTATTCCAATATGTTTAAAGGGTCCTCCAGATATAATCAGTTGTAAGGTCTCGATTTTCTTTCCTCGGTGCCTCTTCTGATAAGTATTACATCTCCTGATATATTCTCTAATATCTTTATATATATTCTTCCAATAATATTTTTCTGATAATCATTGATATATATTGTCTATGCCCATGTGTCCTGCAAGCTAATAATCATAGGAGGCCTGAAGTACCATTTGCTTTTTGTATTCAAGAACTACAAGTCGTATTTTTCCTCTGTGTCATTGGTAAAGTATATTATTCTTAATAAAATAGTTGAGTATTATTGTCTGTATAAGCTATTGATCATTTTCATTCATCGTCCTAGTAAAGGTTAGGTTACTGAAGTAATCCAAATATTCATTATAGAGTTTAGGGTCTATTGGGTAGGTATACTCTTTTTAGTTCAAAGTGTCGATCTTAGATAAATTGGGGTAGGCATAAGAGGGTATCTACATTTTGATGATTTCATTCTTTTCTGTATTGTATCATGAAGTCATACTTCTGTAGTATGACTAGCTATCATATATATATTCCTGTCAGATTTGGTTTATTCCAAAGCCATTTGAGGGCTAAGTGATCTGTTATTAGGGTGAACTGTTTTCCAATTAGAAAGTGGTGGAAGTGTTATATGGCTCAAATGACTGCTACACATTCTAGCTGGGTGGCTCTATAGGAAGATTTTACTCCATAGGTAGCTCATTCTGCGTAAGCAATTACATGCTCTTCATCTTTGTCATCTTGCTCCAAAATTGCTCCAAGTCTAAATGATAATGCATCTGTATACAGCTTGAATACTTTTGTAAGATCTGGTCTTGCTATTACTGGTGCATGGGTAAGTGCTTCCTTGATTAGGTTAAAGGTAGTTTATATAGCTGACGTCTATTCCCATACTCTTTCTTTTTTTTATAATATATATAGGGGTGCAGCAATTTTGGAGTAACTAGGGATAAACCTTTTATAGAACTAGACTAGTTCTAAGAATTCTCATAGAGTCATCTTATCTTATGAGGTTAGGAAGGTTTTAATGATTTTGGTCTTCTTTGAGTCTGGGTGGATTTCTTCCCTATCAATTATAAATCTGAGGTATTCGATTTTCTTCTATCTAAAGTAGCATTTTGTTAGCTTGATCCTTAGTCCGTATTTTCTAAGTTGTTCAAATACTTCCTTCAGGATCATCATGTATTCTGCGAAGTTCTCAGCATAAATGTTGATATCATCAATGTACACAATTACTTTATATCCAATCAGATTGTAGAAGATCTTATTTATTACAGCCTAGAAGGTAGCAGGTGCATTGCAGAGTCTGAAGGATATTCTTGTAAATTTGTATTGTCCAAATGGTGTAACAAATGCTAATTTCTCCTATGCTTTGGATATTATTCCGATTTGATTATATCCTGCCTATAGGTCTAGAGTTGAGTAGATTTGCACTTTCTTTAACATGTTTTGTAAGTCTTCTAAGTGCAGAATCAGATACACATGCTTCTTAGTAACTGAGTTCAACTTGCAGTAGTTAATAACTATTCTCTGTCCATCTTTCTTTGATACTATGCTGATAGGTGATGCTTAAGGGCTTTTTGACTATATAATCACTCCTAACTCCAATAGTTCTTAAACATGCTTTCATACAAAGTTATGATAGTTAGCTGGCAACCTATAGGGTGCTTGTTTGATTGGTTTGGTATCTCCTATATCAATGTGGTAAGTGAAGAAGGCTTGGTCCAGTAGATCCTTAAAACTGATTGCGATGATATCTTCATACTTCTTTAGTAGATCTTGTAACTGTTTCTTCTAATTCAGTAACAGATTTTCATTAAGGGAGTAGATGTGCTTCTTGGCATTCTCCTGGTTATTCAGTCTTTCCATTATCACATTTGCTTATCTAGTCAATCTAAATCCTTTCTTTCCATATTGTGTTTCTTCTAAGTCTTTCACTTCCTTCAAAGGTTGCTATTCATATTTGACAATTACCATTTAAGCAATTCGATCTCCTTAATATACTTTGAATTAGCTGTGGTTGTAGTTAACCAATCTAACCTCAATTTCTTCTCTGTAGTCTTTGTCTATAAAATCAGGGAAGACTCCTATTCCAGAGTTGTAATAAAGTCTACTTCTTATCCATATTTGTACACATTATCCAAGTAGTAGGGCAATAGTGATTCTAGTTTTTATGAAGGCTGATGATTTCAGTTCTAGGGTGCAGTTTTCATCTGCATATAGGTTATAGCCTGCAGCTTCTTCAGTTTTTCTCTTTGGTACAATTGTGCTTTCTATCAGTTTCTTAACTCAAGTTACTGTTTCCTTTTCTTTAACTATGAATACTTCTTCAAAGGTGGGGACATTTGGTTCCTTCTACTGTTCATAAGTTGTGTCTTAAGGTAAGTTCTACTATAAATCCTTCCACTACCAATAGCACATGCTAATATATTTATTAGGGTGAATTATTTCTTCTAGTACAATGATTTCTTCTTCTGAGTCTAAATTACTTTCTTCAATTAGGGTAGGTCTGTCATCTTTATCCTCCTTTTGAAATAAAACTCTAACTTCGATAAGTATTTGAGTAGTATAGACTTCATTGCTCCATTCATCAGGTACTTCCTTATCTTTATTTTCTTTAAGTACTATCTGTTCTTGTTCTTGGTCATGGTGTTCTTTCCAAGTCCTATGATAGTTGATATTATATGGTTCATCTAGATATCTGACCTAATTTTCACATTCCCAAAGATTATAGAGGTTGACTTCATCTCAATAGCATCCTTGCAGATAGGTGTTGTGATTTTCCCAAAGATATCCTTTGCTGATATGTCCAATATTCATCCAAAAGCAGTCCTATACTTCTCCAGTATTATCTGCAAATAGGTGAGGGTACCTTCCATTATATAGTCCATGATTCATTGAGGGTGAGGTCCTTTGGCAGGTCTGTAACAGTCTTGGTTTCTTGATCCTTTTCTCAGTTGGCAGATATCTCTAAGATATCCTGGTAAGGTATCAACTTCATATCACTGCAAATACACATCATCTCAGCACAATAGATGCATTGCTTACAGAATGGATATCTAGTATTCCTCATATTATATTCAATCAACTAGTTCTTTTCTAAAGGCATCAGGTAGCGATATTTATTATAGATCACTATGTTAGCTTCTTCTTCTTCTATCATATTGAAGTACACCTATTCAGGGGTTATTTCTTCATTTGTATCATTTTCATCTTCTAGTCTCTGAATGCTGAACTTCCTTTCATAGTTAACAAAGATTAACCTCTATATATTCAGGTCAATTCTGGCTTTAGCTTTCTTCAACCAACTGTTACCTAAGATGGCATTGTAGGATTGTGCATCAGTGATGACTATTCTGACGGGTATGATTTCTGTTTCAAACTGGACTAGTACTTCTCGAAGTACTTCTAAAGGTATGCTGCTTTTTCCACTTGTGATGACTAAGGTAGAGGTAGTGGGTTCATCAATATCCTATCCTAGGTAGTCTAGGAAATGCTTGGCAATAATACTGACTCCTGCTCCTGTGTCGATAATGACTAAGCATGCTAATCCTCCAATATTGCATTGTGCATAGGTGGATGAGATATAGATTCACTCCTCTTATTCTTCAGCAATGTTAACTTCCTCAAATCGGATGGTTGATTTAGTTTCAGTAATCTGCATCTTCACTTTCTACTTTGTTGATAGTGTGATCTGGAAGAGTTGTTTAAAGGTAATGTTGGCCTTTTGACTAGTAATATATTGCTATAAGTCATATTCGAATTCTCTAACCCTTCTAGGCTTCTTTTCCTTGTTTTCTTCCTGATCAGTTATTTCTTTATCTTTAGTGGTTGAGATGACTATCTCACTAGGTTGCATTATCTATTTAAAAGCTTTGTTCTATTGATCTTTATTCAGCTGTTGTCTCTATATTAGTTTCTTAGGCTTCTCAATAATAACCTCAGGTTCTTAAGCTGGTTTCTTTCTTAGGTAGAGAGTCTTCCTAGTGGTAGTGCAGCTGACTGTTTCAATAGGGTAGGCTTCCAGGTATTTTTCACTAAATTCTTCATCTTCTTCTTCGATTTCTTATACTATATTGGTATGGTTAGCCTTCTTTTCTTCCTCTCTCTCCTGTCCTTTCTTCCAACTTCTAGTTCGGCAATCCTTAGCAAAGTGATTACGTCTTCTACAAAGGAAACAATTTATCTCAGTCTTGTTGTATTCTTTGGCAACAAAGGTTCCTCTTAGTTACTTATTCTAGTGAATTACCTTAGCTTCAAGTTTGGCTATGTATGCTATCATTTTAGAGAACATCTTAGTAATATTTTCTATTTCATCTTCATGTATTATCTTTCCTGTTTTTGCTATGACTGTTAGTTTAATGATATCTTTCTTAGGTAGTTTGGCTGATATAGATACCATTTGAACTACAGGTATTCCAGTGCTAAATTTCCTGCATAAGTCTTATAGTAACTTGTTATATAGAGATGCAGAATGTCCTGTTTCAGTGTCCCAAAAGACTTATGCCATTCTGACTTTCTCTTCTATCCTATAGGGACCAAACCTTTTAGTATGGTATTGAAGATCTATAGATAAGCTATTTATAAATACCATTTCTTATATAACTGGGCTAGTTTCTTCACAGAGTTGCATATACTGGTCAATAGTAGTAACTCAATCTTCTAGGCACTAGTTGATTGATATCTTTATATTGAATAGTTGTTCTTTAATCAATTCTTGCTTCTGTTTAATGAAATATTTCTCTTCTAACCAAGTTCTTATAGTATCTTAATGAGCAGCAGCTATTACTATGGGTGTGGCTCCATTTCCAGCTACTGCAGTAGCTGTAAGAAGTAATCTTCCTAGTCCAGTAGCTGTTGCATCTGTTAGGGCTATACAGTATGTTTTTCTCGCAGGTCCTCTAAGTTGAGCAGCCAGGATAGTAATCTATTGAGTGCCAGCCATTCCTTTGGCTGCAAAGTAGCTCTCCAAATTATCCAGGAATTCTTGAATATATTCTTTAGTATATCTATAAAAGATGGGTAGTCTGTCTACTATAGTTTCTTCATCCTCTTATAATCTTCTCCTAGGTAGTTGTAGTAATGCGAGTGGTGGCGGTGGTAGTGCTATTCTTACCTTTATCTTCTACTATGGGTTTCAGCAGGTTTGGTTACACAATATAGGTAACAAATTGGTTAAGGTATCAAGTGATTTCCTACCAGTTGGTACCAATTGTAACAGACTAAAATATATTAATAGCAAAATACTTGAAGTTCAGCAAGTGTAGAAAATATATTTTAGGGATCTTAGTAGTTTATGTAGTAGTATCTTAAGAAGGGTAATGTGTCGGTGTAAGTATTAACTGGCAAGATTTAAGTATGATTGATTGAACAAAGTGTATCTGTTAGAATCTCAAAACTATCTTAATTACTTACTCCTTAAGTAAGGCTTTAGTATCCCTCAGGTTGTCTATTATAAGCTTCCTTAGCTTGTTGCAGTCCGAATTTTATTGATAATTGCAAGTAGGGTATTTATAAGAAATTACAAGGTACTATATAGGCAGCTACCTAGATTACTACTCGAATTTCTGATTGGCTTAGCTAAATATTGTTATAATTATTAGCTTATTATATCTCTCCCATCAATGATCGATGCATCAATGATTGATGCTATATCACTCAATCGTGGCTTAGACAATCTTTGTTTTATATCGACCAATCATAATTTAGCATTAATAAATATACACATATTGGCTTCATAAGCCAGTGTGCTCTTTACTCCAAACACATATTCGAAGATCAAATTTCAACAGGTTATGAGCCCCGAGCTGCTCGAATTGCAGCTTGACAACCTGAGATCTATGCAATCATAGCATCTACGCAATTATAACTGTGATTACTGTAAGTGTTTATTTAACATTGTAAACAACGCATCAAACAATGCGATAAACAATGCGACAAACGATACCGCGATAAAGCAACGCGATAAACAATATGTAATGACATAGCATCTTTTCAACGACGTGATATAATGAAATGGACAACCTATACACATTATCGTCATCAGCAACAAGATCGACAAGATTGCAGTCTAAATCAAAAACAGACAACAGATATCAAACCCTTGACAACGACGAAGAATTAGATAGCAACTATCAGAGTAATATTGCATTTAACCTCGATCGATAGGAACAGATAGCTATAACGATCAGAAATCAGGAAGATAAATTAGATATGCTGACAACCCTAATAGGCAAATTGATGGCAAAAATTGACAAAACAAATGCATTACCTAGCGTGCCAACCAATCAGAATGCAGCTACAGAAGGCAATATGCCACAATCACCATCACCATCACCAACAACATCAATAAAGCTTAATGATCTGGTGAAGGAGTACCTGAGATCGATTAACAAATTCGATAGATCAGGTGGCGCACCCAGTTGTTTGATTACTTTGATGCCATAGAGCAATTTATCATCAGCGCCAATCTATCAGTACAAAAGGAGGAAGTCAACGCAGCGATCAGTAAGATTATAGGCAATGCTAGAATGTGGTTACGGAGGCACGTGAACACATCAGGAGAATTTGATTCATGAAATGAGCTTAAAGAGGCTATGACGCAAAAATATGCACCAATAGAACAATTATTACAAATATACGATAAGCTTGTGATGATGAAGCAAAAAAGATCAATCGAAGATTATAATAATACGTTCAACTGAATTATGGTGCAAATCGAAGATATGACCGACACAGAAGCTATACCGCAATATCTCCGGGGTCTAAGCCCCAGGTACCGGGAATTAATACTTGTATGGGAGAATATGCCGACAATGTTGGAGGCTTTACAACTCGCATGCATCAGGTTCGACCCGGATAACAAGCAGAGGCACGACAAAGCCCACGCGACAGACTGAGGCGGCTACCGAGGTAGCTACCGAGGCGGCGACCGAGGTGGCAACCAAGGTGACTACCAAGGCGGCGGTCACGACAATCAAGGTGGAAGTGCCAGATGAAGCTGAGGCTATAACAATGATAATGAAAACAATCGAGGAGGTTATAATGACAGAGGCAACTAAGGTGGTGATCGCGGAGCCTATCGAGGTGGGAATTTTCAGGGACACTCTTGGAAATGTTATGTCTGTGAGGGAGAATATGGAATATTTCAATATAACAAATTCAATGATTGGGTAAAAACAGAAAAAGAAAAAGAAAAGACTAAACCGAGAGCCAAAGCAAATCTGGCAATCGGTACCATCATTGATTCGGGTGCCACACAACATATGTTTAACCAATTGGAGCTTTTTGAGATGGTGGCTGAGCACGACGGCTTGGTCACGTATGCAGAGAATGAGAAATTATGCACGACGCACGTTGGGACAATTGAGCTCGACGATGAGCTGAAATTATAGGATGTCTTATATGTACCAAAGATCACCAGAAATTTAATATCTGTACGGGTGTTGACACGTGATGGAAATGATATAACCTTTAAGAGTGATGGATCAGTAATTAAAATTGGCGCGGATTATGAGGAAATTAAAATCGGACAAGCCGATGGCGACCTATTTCATTTATTGACATCACTGGAGCTAGAGCTAGAAGCAAACATCGCCGATTCCAAGATCGATGACTATACATTATAGCATCACCGATTAGGCCATCCAGGCCGAAATACTCTGCAATCAATCAACAAATTTGTCACAGGGCTCGGAGATGTGCGGCTGTCAACCAGACAAATCGAAATATATGCCGGGTGTGAACACGCGAAGTTGCACCGCAAGCCATTCAGACACATGAAAAATCAATCGATAGAGCCTATCGGAAGGGTGCATACAGATCTGTGTGGGCCGATGCCCATGCCATCAGTCAATAGAGCAAAATATATATTAACATTCATCAATGATGCCACTCGCTACATCACAACATATTTTATTAACAATAAAAGTGATACATTTGATCAATTCCGGACATTCAAGGCATTCGCTGAGATGCAATTGGGCCGAAAACTCAAGATTCTCCGATCAGATGGAGGAGGAGAGTATGTAAATACTGAGATGCACGAATTTTTAATCAAAAACGGAATTTATCATGAAATAATGATACTGGATATATCATAACAAAACAGTGTAGCCGAATGATATAACTGGACATTGATGGAGTCAATCCGGGCAGTTAAAATTACTGCTGGCATACCTGACGAACTTTGGGCAGAACTTGCCGTAAGTGCTATATATTTATGCAACCGATTGCCAACACGAGCCAATAAGGAGAGTGCTTCACTATTTAAATTATGGCACAGTCACAAGCCTGATATCAGTAACTTGCACGTCATATGGGCTGACGTATATATACATATTTGCAAGGGAAAAAGGTCGAAACTGGCACCCTGATCCAAAAAGCTTAAAATGATTGGCTATAATGACAAAAAGAAGGTGTACAGGCTCTGGGATCCAACTAATAGGAGGATAGAGATCAGCCGCAACGTCACATTCGATGAATCTATTATATTAAAATCTCCAACAATTGTCAACCCAGAAGATCGAGAATATGTCATTGAAGTGATCATCGGAGAATGTGAGATTGATGAAAAAAGGCAATATCTGGTCAAATAGCTAGGCTATGATGATGACGACAACACCTGAGAGCCAATCGAATAATTGATCGACACTAAAGCTCTACAAATTTGGCAAGATCGCATATTAAAAGCTAATTTAATTGAATCAACCGATGACTCAATGACCTATAAGGAGGCAATTTCTCTGCCTGATGTAAAGCTTTGGGAGAAAGCGATCAATCAAGAGTTTAAATCACTTAAGAATAATGACACGTGGACAATTGTACCTGAGGTGCCTGTGGGACGCAAGTCAATTGGATGCAGATGGGTATTTAAAAAGAAACTCAACACTGATGGATCGGTTGCCAGATACAAAGCAAGATTAGTGGCCAAGGGATATTTACAACAACAAGGAGTTGATTACAATGAAACATTTGCCCCCGTAACGAAATTCATGTCGATCAGGATACTTTTTTCGATTGGTGCAGCCCTTAACTTAGAAATTCACTAAATGGATGTAAAAACTGTGTTCCTGAATGGTGATCTTGATGAAGAGATCTACATGATGGTACCTGAAGGAATCGACCAATCAGAGCTATCACTAAGAGCTGTGTGTAAGCTTAATTGATCACTGTATAGACTAAAGCAATCACCTCATATGTGGAATCAGAAGATCGACAACTACCTCAGCCAATCAAATTTTACAAGACTACAATCAGATCATAGCATTTATCTAAGAAGGAGACAAGAAGATCAATCACTGATAATTATTGCCATATATGTCGATGATCTACTAATTCTGGCTGACTTGATGGAAACGATGAACAAATTCAAGGCAGAACTTAGCAATGCATTCGATATAATAGACTGTGGCGAAATTAAACATTTTTTGGGTATTCGAGTCATACATGATCGAAAAACACACATGATTACAATTGATCAAAGTCACTTTGCTAATCAAATCATTACAAGGTTTAACATGACGGACACCAAGCCAATCAGTATACCCCTTGATCTATCCATTCAACTCAAAGCCGAAGGAGGAAAATCCGCAGACCAAAATCTATTTAGACAGATGATTGGTAGCATAATGTACCTGATGATCGGGACGAGACCTGATCTAGCTACTGCTATCAGCATCATCAGTCAATTTTCGGCAAATCCAATGCAAGAACATCACCATGCCCTCAAACAATTATTAAGATATATTAAAGGAACAGCCAATTATAAGCTATGCCTTAGACACGATCAGGATCTAAGACTGATCGGTTTCAGTAATGCCAACTGGGGAGGAGATATTAACATATGATGATTAACCACAGGCTATATCTTCAACCTATCAGGAGGAGCCATCAGCTGGTCAAGCAAACGCCAATCAACCATTGCCCTATCAACAACTGAGGCAGAATATATGGTATTAGCACATGTGACGAAAGAAGCCATTTGGCTATGCACCCTATTGGATGAGCTAGGATATTTGCCGAATTATGCAACAACCTTATTTGAAGATAACCAATCAGCAATTGCCCTCACCAAAAATCCAATTAATCACGCTCGATCAAAGCATATCGACATTCAGCACCACTCTATTCGAGAGAAAGTTGAATCAAAGGTAATAGACATTGTCTATATAACGATATATGAAATGATCGCCGATGCATTAACCAAGCCACTTGTGTGACCAAGACTTGAAATGTGATTGCAAAAATGGGCTTACATAACTAACATTTTTTTTAAAAATTTTATATTCTTTATCACGTCATTCTTATTACTCAAGTAGTATTTTACATATAGTTATTTGCAGTAAATGTACTTCATGGATGCCATTTGTGATGTATAGTTGAACATTTTATTTTTATTCTTTTATTTTTTATTTCTTTTATTTTCTTATCGAGATATGTTAAGCAGGGGGAGTGTTGTAATTATTAGCTTATTATATCTCTCCCATCAATGATTAATGCATTAACGATCAATGCTACATCACTCAATCATGGCTTAGATGATCTTTGTTTTATATCGACTAATCATAATTTAGCATTAATAAATACATGCATATTGGCTTCATAAGCCAGTGCACTCTTTACTCCAAACACATATTCGAAGATCAAATTTCAATAAATATAAGATACAAATTGATTGACTAAGATATAATAAAATAATATATCAAGTTATAATGTAATTGGGTGGCAAAATAATATATTAGATTGAAATACTATTTTAGGTTATAATGTGATTGTAGATCTTAATAATACTAAAGGTTTTAATAACACTATGAGTCTTAGTGTTATTATAAGTCACATAATATTAATCTTACATGATCAAAATATATGTCATCACAAAATGTTTCATTACAATATGATGCATCTATAGGATTACATTTATATATTCCAAGTAGTATATCTATAAGATACTATATATCTGGATTTTTACTGTTTCTATATTTGAAAGTTATTGAATTAGAATTGAGGCTTATAATTTCAATATCATTCTTTGTTTTAATTGACCAGCTTGAGGATTTGAAGTGAAGTGCAAAAAAATGATTTAGTTGATTATGAGCTATAGCCAGCAATCTGCAAATATAGTAAAGATTCATTGTATTAATAACAAACTGGAAGATTTAAACTACATTATATACTTATACTTATCCAAAGATAATATCTTTTAAAATCTGAATCTCAGCTTCTGCAAAGTTGTTTGTATTATTATTTTAAACTGGTAACTGCTAATGAAATATAATAGACTATTCTTAGCAATAATTCTAATGAATTTCAAAATATCTTTGAAAACATAAGTATTTTAAGTATATTTAACTTCCTATAAGTTCTATATATGCTGTATCAAGTGTAATTTCAGTTTTTGCAAAAACTATCTTTTTCATATACTCAATAAGTATTATATAATCATCTTTATGAATACTATACTTGCTATCCCAAAGCGATGTCTACATTGCTTGCAAGAAGTGAAAGATATTAACATGGGACTATCCCTATATAAAATAATAATATAAAACTAATTTACATTAAGTCCACTATAAAACCAAAAAACTATAATACTATCTGAAGTATTTTGAAACAGAGATAAGGTAAGAAAATTACTTTACTTACTCCTTGAATAAGACTTTAGTATCCCTCAGATTGTTTGTTGTAAGCTTCCTTAGCTTGTTGTAGTCTGAATTTTATTGTTAATTACAAGCAGGGTATTTATACAAATTGAAGAGAGTACTATACAGGTGGCTGCCTAAACTCCTAGTATAAATTGATTAACTAAAATAAAATAATATATTAGATTAAAATATAATTGAGTAGTAGAATAATATATTAGATCAAAATACTATTTTAGATTATAATAATATTACAGATCTTAATAACATTAAGAGTCTCAATAATATTGAGGGTCATAATATTATTGAGATCATGTAACTGTGATTAAAATTAGTATTATCACAAAATGTTCTATTACAATAAATATATAAAATAAACAAAATTTTAAATATTCTTACAATAGACATTTAAATAATATCTGTTTCACATTGACAAGCTTATTTCAATTTATTAATAAAGCAAAATCTGGAATTTTATCTGATTTAACAAATGAATTATTTTTAACATAGCTTCAAATTCTTAACTCACAATTCTTCAATATACTATACCACTACTTATCCCAGGCAATCTACCACTTGATGCATTTTTAAGATCAAATTTTAAGACATGTTGCTTCACTCGTTGTACAATTGCAGAGATATTCCAAGAAAATTTTCCATCCTCATTCAGATACACTTGAGCTTTGAAATTGTCATAAATATTATCTGGCACCACAAAGTAGAGATGAAGTTCTTTGTTATTATCATCTCCAAGAATAGTTTCAGCAATTTTTTTCAAGTGTACTTGTTTAACAAGGTGGTTCAAGGATACAGTAATTTGGAACAGGCAGTCAGGTGCTAAGAACAGGTCAACAGCAGGGAAATTAGGAATACTTGGTATAAACAAATTCCCATCAGTTGGTGCAGAAAGTTCCTCTGTTTTTTGGAAAACTTTGATGAGCGGACTGTCTGGAATTGAAAGCAGACTCGAGCTGGTCCCATTAAGTTCCTTAGTTTCAAAGGTATAGCCCCCCTTTCGAAAGATATAAAGTACGTATAATGCAAACAAACAACTCCGACTTATACCTTTATCATTAAGGACTAGGTTTCTTAATAAGTCACCCCATACTTGGTCCTTCAGTTGTGTGACAATTGCCTCTTGAATATGGCTTGAGGCCCATTTAAGGTAGTATTCCTCGCCATTG
>RBNK01000677.1:0-21887 GCA_003990785.1 Endogone sp. FLAS-F59071
GTTCTTAGAAGCCCAGATCAGAACCTACAATTTATAGTAACAACTGATGTCTCAGATTATACAATTGGAGCTGTACTTTCATAAGAAGATCAACCTATCACCTACTACTTAAGAAAGATATTCTTTGTAGAAAGAAATTACTCTGTTCATGAAAAAGAATTACTTGCAATAATCAATATAACATAAGCTTAGAGACACTACCTGATAAATAACAAATTCTTAATCTATACTGATTATAAATTACTCAAATATCTGAATAAACAGCTAACTCTTTTTACTTAATAAGCATGATAGATAGATTGTTGAAATTTTAATCTTCGAATGTGTGTTTGGGGGTAAAGAGTGCACTGGCTCATGAAGCCAAATATGCATATATTTATTAATGCTAATATATGATTGGTCAATACAGACAAAGATTGTCTAAGCCATAATTGAGTGACATACAATCAATCATTGATGGGAAAGAGAAAGATATAATAAGCTAATAATTTCAACACTCCCCCTGCTTGACATATCTTGATAAAAAAAATAAAAAAAAAATAAAATATTCAACTGTACATCATGAATAGTATCCATGAAGTACATTTACTGTAAATAACTATATGTAAAATACTACTTAAGTGATAAGAATGACATGATAAAGAAAATAAAAGTTTTTGAAAGAGAAAAAAGTTAGTTACGTAAGCCCATTTTTGCGATCAACATTTCAAGTCTGGGTCGCACAAGTGGCTTGGTTAATGCATCAGCGATCATTTCATCTGTCACTATGTAAATGATATCTATCACCTTTGATTCAACTTTCTCTCGAATAAAGTGGTGCTGAATATCAATATGCTTTGATCAAGCATGATTAATTGAGTTTTTGGCAAGGGCAATTGCTGATTGGTTGTCTTCAAATAAGGTTGTTACACAATTCTGTAAATATCCTAGCTCATCTAATAGGGTGCATAGCCAAATAGCTTCTCTCATTGTATGTACTAATGCCATATATTCTGCTTCAGTTGATGATAGGGCAATGGTTGGTTGGCACTTGCTTGACCAGCTGATGGCTCCCCCTGATAGGTTGAAAATATACCCTATGGTTGATCATTGTGTATTAATGTCTCCTCCCCAGTTGGCATCACTGAAACTGATCAGCTTTAGATCCTGATCGCATCTAAGGCACAGCTTATAATTGGCTGTTCCTTTAATATATTTTAATAATTGTTTAAGGGCATGATGATGTTCTTGCATTGGATTGGCCAAAAATTGACTAATGATGCTAACAGCAGCAGCTAGATCAGGTCTTGTCTCAATCATCAGGTACATTATGCTACCGATCATTTGTCTAAATAGATTTTGGTCTGCGGATTTTCTCCCTTCAGCTTTGAGTTGAATGGATAGATCAAGGGGTATACTGATTGGCTTGGCATCTGTCATGTTAAACCTTATAATGATTTGATTGGCAAAGTAACTTTGATCAATTGTGATTGTATATGTTTTTCAATTATGCATGACTCGAATACTCAGAAAATGTTTAATTTCGCCACAGTCCATCATATCAAATGCGTTGCTAAGCTCTACCTTGAATTTGTTTATCATTTCCATCGAATCAGCCAGAATTAGTAGATCGTCAACATATATGATAATAATTATCAGCAATTGATCATCTTGTCTTCTTCTTAGATAAATGCTGTGATCTGATTGTAGTCTTGTAAAATTTGATTGGTTGAGATAGTTGTCAATCTTCTGATTCCACATATGAGGTGATTGCTTTAGTCCATACAATGATTGATTGAGCTTACACACAGCTCTCAGTGACAGCTCCGATTGGTCAATTCCTTCAGGTACCATCATGTAGATCTCCTCATCAAGATCACCATTCAGGAACACAGTTTTTACATCCATTTGGTGAATTTCTAAGTTTAGGACTACACCGATCGATAAAAGTGCCCTGATCGATGTGAATTTCACCACAGGAGCAAATGTTTTATCATAATCAATTCCTTGCTGTTGTGAATATCTCTTGGCAACTAATCTCACCTTGTACCTGGCAACTGATCCATCAGTGTTAAGCTTCTTTTTAAATACCCATCTATATCTAATCGGCTTGTGTCCCACAGGCACTTCAGGTACAATCGTCCACATGTCATTATTCTTAAGTGATTTAAGCTCTTGATTAATCACTTCCTGCCAAAGCTTTGCATCAGGCAGGGAAATTGCTTCCTTGTAAGTCATTGGGTCATCGGTTGATTCAATTAAATTAGCTTCTGGCATGCGATCTTGCCAAATTTGTAGGGCTTCAGTATCTATCAATTGTTCGATTGGCTCCCAGGTGTTGTCGTCATCATCATCATAGCCTAGCTATTTAACCAGATATTGTCTTTTTTCATCAATCTTGCATTCTCCAATAATTGCTTTAATGACATATTCTTGATCTTCTGGGTTGATGATTGTTGGGGATTTTAATATAATAGATTTATCAAATGTGACGTTGTGGCTGATCTCTATCTTCCTATTGGTTGGATCTCAGAGCCTGTATGCCTTCTTTTTGTTATGATAGCCAATCATTTTAAGCTTTTTGGATCGGGGCACCAGCTTCGACCTTTTTCCTTTGCAAATATGCATATATGCATCAGCCCATATGACGCGTAAGTTACTGATATCAGGCTTGTAACCATGCCATAATTCAAATGGTGAAGCACTCTCCTTATTGGCTCGCATTGGTAATCAGTTGCATAGATATATAGTACTTACGGCAAGTTCAGCCTAAAGTTCATCAGGTATATCAGCAGTAATTTTAATGGCCCAAATCGACTTTATCAATATTCAGTTATATTGTTCGGTAACACTATTTTGTTGCAGCATGTCTGATATCATCATTTCATGATGAATTCCATTTTTGATTAAAAATTTGTACATCTCGGTGTTTACATACTCTCCTCCTCCATTGGACCAGAGAATCTTCAGTTTTCAGCCTGATTGTATTTCGACAAATGCCTTGAATGCCCGGAATCGATCAAATGTATCACTTTTGTTGTCAATAAAATATATTGTGATATAGTGAGTGGCATCATCGATAAATATTAATATATATTTCACTTCATTGACTGATGGCATGGGTATCAGCCTGTACAGATCTGAGTGCACCCTTCCAATAGGCTCTATCGATCGATTTTTCACATGTCCAAAAGGCTTATGGTGCAACTTCATATATTCATACCCAGTATATATTTCGATTTATCCAGTCGACAGCCGCATATCTCTGAGCCCTATGACAAATTTATTGATTGATTGCAGAGTATTTCGGCCCAGATAGCCCAGCCAGTGATGCTATAATATATAGTCATCAATCTTGGAATCGGCGATGTTTGCTTCTAGCTCTGGTGATGTTGATAAATGAAATAGGTCGCCATCGGCTTGTTCGATTTTGATTTCCTTATGATCTGTGCCGATTTTAATTACTGATCCATCACTTTTGAAGGTTATGTCATTTCTGTTACATGTCAATGCCCGCACAGATATTAAATTTCTGGTAATTTCCGGTACATATAAAACGTCCTGTAATTTCAGCTCATCATTGAGCTCAATCATCTCAACATGCGTGGTGCATAGCTTCTCATTCCCTACACACGTGACCAAGCCGTCATACTCAGCCACCGTCTTGAAAATCTCCCATTGGTTAAACATATGTTGTATAGCGCCTGAATCGATAATAGCGCCAATTGCCAGATTTGCTTTGGCTCTCGATTTAGCTTTTTCTTTTTTTGTTTTTACCCAATCATTGAATTTGTTGCATTAGAATATTCCGTGTTCTCCCTTACAGACATAACATTTCTAAGAATATTCCTGAAAATTCCCGCCTCGATGGGCTTCACGATCACTGCCTCGGTTGCCTCTATCATTATGATAACCTCCTTAATTGTTTCTGTTATCGTTGTTATAGCTTCGGCCTCGTCTGGTACTTCTGCCTCGATTGCCGCGACTGCTGCCTCGATAGCCACCTTGGTAGTCGCCTCAGTCTGTTACGTGGGCTTCATCATGCCTCTGCTTACTATCTGGGTCGAACCTGATGTATGCGAGTTGTAAAGCCTCCAGTATTGTCAGCATATTCTCCTGCGTAAGTATTAATTCCTAGTACCTGGGGCTTAGACTCCAGAGATATTGCAGTATAGCTTCTGTGTCAGTCATATCTTCGATTTGCGCCATAATTCAGTTGAATGTATCATTATAATCTTCAATCGATCCCTTTTGCTTCATCAGTGCAAGCTTATTATGCATTCGTAACAATTGTTCCATTGGTGTGTATTTTTGTATCATAGCCTCTTTAAGCTCATTCCACGAATCAAATTCTCCTGATATGTTCACATACCTCCATAGCTACATTCTAGTATTGCCTGTAATTTTACTGATTGCTGCATTGACTTTCTCCTTTTGTACTGATAGATCGGCACTGGTGATAAATTGCTCTACAGCATCAAAGTAATCAAACAATCTGGGTGCGCCTCCTGACCCATTGAATTTGTTGATCGATCTCAGATACTCCTTCACCAGATCATTAAGCTTTGTTGATGTTGTTGGTGATAGTGATTGTGTTTGTATTTATAGCGTATTGCCTTCTGTAGCTGCATTCTGATTAGTTGGTGTGCTGGGTGATGCATTTGTTTTGTCAATTTTTGCCATCAATTTGCCCAATAGGGTTGCCAGTATGTCTAATTTATCTTCCTGATTTCTGATTGTTGTAGCTATCTGTTCCTGTTGATTAAGGCTAAATCCTATATTGCTCTGATGGTTGCCATCCAATTCTTCGTCATCATCAAGGGTTTGATATCTGTTGTCTGTTTTTAATTTAGACCACAATCTTATCAATCTTGTTGCTGACGATGATGTGTATAGATTATCTATTTCATTGTGTTGCGTCATTGAATACTATGTCGTTACATATTGTTTATCATATTGCTTTATTGCGGTATCATTTGTTGCATTGTTTATCACATTATTTAACGCATTGTTTATAATGTTAAATAAATGCTTACTGTAATTGCAGTTGTAATTGCTATGATTGCATAGATCTCAGGTTGTCGAGCTGCAATTTGGGCGGCTTGGGGCTTATAACCTGTTGAAATTTTGATCTTCAAATGTGTGTTTGGGGGTAAAGAGCACACTGGCTTATGAAGCCAAATATACATATATTTATTAATGCTAATATATGATTGGTTGATACAGACAAAGATTGTCTAAGCCACAATTGAGTGATGTACAATCGATCATTGATGGGAGAGAGAGAGATATAATAAGCTAATAATTTCAACACTTTTGACTGACAATGTCTTGCCATGGGTCGTATTTAAATTCTCTAACCCTCCTGGGCTTCTTTTCCTTATTTTCTTCTTGATTCATTATTTCTTCATCTCTAGTGGTTGAGATAACTGTCTCGCCAGGTTGCATTATCTGTTTGAAAGCTTTGTCCCATTGATCCTCATTCAGCTGTTATCTTTGTGTTAGCTTCTTAGGTTTCTTAATGATAACTTCAGATTCCTGGATCGGTTTCTTTCTTAGGTAGGGAGTCTTCCTAGCAGTAGTGTGGCTGACTGCTTCGACAGGGTAGGCTTCCAGGTATTCTTCACTAAATTCTTTATCTTCTTCTTCAATTTCTTGTACTACATTGGTATGGTCAGCTTTCTTATCTTCCTCTCTTTCCCGTCCTTCCTTCCAACTTCTAGTCCAGCAATCTTTAGCAAAGTGACTCCATCTTCTATAGAGGAAACAATGCATTTCGGTCTTGCTGCATTCTTCAGTGATGAAGGTTTCTTTCAGTTGCCTATTCTGGTAGATCTCCTTGGCTTCAAGATCAGCTATATATACTGTTATTTCTGAGAACATTTTGGTAATCTTCTCTATTTCATCCTCATGTGTTGTCTTTCCCATTTTTGCTATGACTGTCAGTTTGATAGTATTCTCCTCAGGTGGTTCGGCTGATGTAGATACCATTTGAACTACAGGTATTCCAGTGCTGAATTTCCTGCATAGATCTTGTAGTAACTTGTCATATAGGGATGCTGAATGTCCTGCTTCGGTATCTCAAAAGGCCTGTGCTATCCTAACTTTCTCCTCTATTCTTCAAGGGCCAAACCTCTTGGAGATCTGTGGGTAAGCCATTCATAAACACTATTTCTCGCACAACTGGGCTGGTTTCTCTATAGAGTTGCATGTACTGATTGATGGTAGTAACCCAATCTTCTAGGCACTAGTTGATTGACATCTTCATATTGAATAGTTGTTCTTTGTGTTGAAATTATTAGCTTATTATATCTCTCCCATCAACGATCAATTGTTATATCACTCAATTGTGGCTTAGATGATCTTTGTTTGTATCGACCAATCATATTTTAGCATTAATAAATACACACATATTGGCTTCATTAGCTAGTGCACTCTTTACTCCAAAAATACACATTCGAAGATCAAATTTCAACAGGTTATGAGCCCCAAGCCACTCGAATTGCAGCTCAACAACCTGAGATCTACATAATTATAGCATCTATACAATCATAGCAGTTACAACTGCAATTACAGTAAGTGTTTATTTAATATTGTAAACAATACATCAAACAATGCAATAAACAACATGACAAATGACACCGCAATAAAGCAACATGATAAACAATACGTAACGACATAGCATTTAATGACGCGACACAATGAAATGGACAACCTATACATATCATCGTCGTCAGCAACAAGATCGACAAGATTGTGGTCTAAATCAAAAATAGATAACAGATATCAAACCCTTGATGACGACGAAGGATTGGATGACAACCATCAGAGCAATATAGCATTTAGCCTCAATTGACAGGAATAGATGGCTACAATGATCAGAAATCAGGAAGATAAATTAGATATGCTGGTAACCCTATTAGGCAAATTGATGGCAAAAATCGACAAAACAAACGTATCACCTAGCGCGCTAACTAATCAGAACACAGCTACAGAAGGCAACACACCACAAAGACAATCACTATCACTATCACCAACAACATCAACAAAGCTTAATGATCTGGCGAAGGAGTACCTGAGATCGATCAACAAATTCGATGGATCAGAAGGTGCACCCAGATTATTTGATTACTTTGATACCATAGAGCAATTTATCACCAGCACCAATCTATCAGTATAAAAGGAGGAAGTCAATGCAGTGATCAGTAAAATTACAGGCAATGCTAGAATGTGGCTATGGAGGCATGTGAACACATCGGGAGAATTTGATTCGTGGAATGAACTTAAAGAAGCTATGATGCAAAAATACGCACCAATGGAATAATTGTTATGAATGTACAATAAGCTTGTGATGATGAAGTAAAAAGGATCGATCAAAGATTATAATAATGCGTTCAACCAGATTATGGCACAAATCAAAGATATGACCGACACAGAAGCTATACCACAATATCTCCGGGGTCTAAGCCCCAGGCACTAGGAATTAATACTTGCGTAGGAGAATATGCCAACAACATTGGAGGCTTTACAACTTGCATACATCAGGTTTGATCTAGATAGTAAGCAGAGGCGCAACGAAGCCCATATAACAGACCGAGACGGCTACTGAGGTGGCAACTGAGGTGGCTACCGAGGCGGCAGTCATGGCAATCAAGGTGGAAGTGCTGGATGAGGCCAAAGCTATAACAATGATAACAGAAACAACTGAGGAGGTCATCATAATGACAGAGGCGACCGAGGCAGTGATCGCGGAGCCAATCGAGGCAGGAATTTTCGAGGACACTCTTGGAAATGTTACATTTGTGAGGGAGAACATGGAATATTTCAATGCAACAAATTCAACGATTAGGTAAAAACAGAAAAAGAAAAGACTAAACCGAGAGCCAAAGCAAACCTAGCGATTGGCGCCATTATCAATTTAGGCACCACATAATATATGTTCAACCAATTGGAGATCTTCGAGACAGTGGCTGAGCACGATGGCTTGGTTATATGTGCAGGGAACGAGAAACTACACGTGATGCACATTGGGACAATTGAGCTCGACGACGAGCTGAAATTACAGAACATCTTATATATACCAGAGATCACTAGAAATTTAATATCTGTGCAGGCATTGACATGTAACAGAAATGACATAACCTTTAAAAGTGACGGATCAGTAATTAAAATTGGCGCGGATCATGAAGAAATCAAAATCGGACAAGCCAATGGCAACTTATTTCATTTATCGACATCATCAGAGCTAGAGCTAGAAGCAAACATCGCCAACTCTAACATCGCTTATTCCAAGATTGATGACTATACATTATGGCATCACTAGCTAGGTCATCCAGGCCGAAATACTCTACAATCAATCAACAAATTTGTCACAGGGCTCGGAGATGTGTGGCTGTCAACCGGACAAATCGAAATATGTACTGGGTGTAAATACACGAAGTTGCACCACAAGCCTTTCAGACATGCAAAAAATTGATTGATGGAGCCTATCAGAAGGGTGCACTCAGATCTATGTGGGCCGATGCCCATGCCATCAGTCAATAGAGCAAAATATATATTAACATTCATCGATGACACTACTCGCTATGTCACAACATATTTTATTAATAACAAAAGTGATACATTTGATCAATTCCAGACATTCAAGGCATTTGCCAAAATGCAATCGGGCCGAAAACTGAAGATTTTCCAGTCCAATGGAGGAGGAGAGTATGTAAATACTGAGATGCGCAAATTTTTAATCAAAAATGGAATTCATTATGAAATGATGACACCAGACATGCCACAACAAAACGGTGTTGCTGAATGATATAACTGGACATTGATGGAGTCAATCTGGACCATTAAAATCACTGCTGGTATACCTGACGAACTTTGGGCTGAACTTGCCACAAGTGCTATATATTTACATAACCAATTGCCAATGTGAGCCAATAAGGAGAGTACTTCACCATTTGAATTATAGCACGGTTACAAGCCTGATATCAGTAACTTGCGCATCATATGGGCTGACGCATATATGCATATTCGCAAAGGAAAAAGGTCGAAACTGGTGCTCTAATCCAAAAAGCTTAAAATAATTGGCTATCATGACGAAAAGAAGGTGTATAGGCTCTGGGATCCAACCAATAGGAAGATAAAAATCAGCCGCGACGTCACATTTGATGAATCTATTATATTAAAATCCCCAACAATTGTCAATCCAGAAGATCAAGAATATGTCATCAAAGCGATCATTAGAGAATACAAGATTGATGAAAAAAGGTAATATCTGGTTAAATAGCTAGGCTATGATGATGACGACAATACCTGAGAGCTAATCGAACAATTGATAGATATTGAAGCTCTACAG
Organism: Endogone sp. FLAS-F59071; assembly: GCA_003990785.1. NCBI lineage: Eukaryota > Fungi > Mucoromycota > Endogonomycetes > Endogonales > Endogonaceae > Endogone > Endogone sp. FLAS-F59071. The sequence continues at coordinate 9,332 of RBNK01000677.1, forward strand.
ATTTGGCAAGATCGCATGCCAGAAGCTAATTTAATTGAATCGACTGATAACCCAATGACCTACAAGGAGGCAATTTCTCTGCCTAATGCAAAGCTTTGGAAGGAAGCGATCAATCAAGAGCTTAAATCACTTAAGAATAATAACACGTAGATGATTGTATCTGAGATGCCTGCAGGATGCAAGCCGATTGAATGTAGATGGGTATTTAAAAAGAAGCTCAACACTGATGGATCAGTTGCCAGGTACAAAGCAAGATTAGTTGCCAAGGGATATTCACAACAGCAAGGAATTGATTATGATGAAACATTTGCTCCCATGGCGAAATTCACATCGATTAGGGCACTTTTATTGATCGGTGCAACCCTAAACTTAGAAATTCATCAAATGAATGTAAAAACTACGTTCCTGAACAGCAATCTTGATAAAGAGATCTACATGATGATACCTGAAGGAATCAACCAATCGGAGCTGTCACCGAGAGCTGTGTGTAAGCTCAATCGATCATTGTATAGACTAAAGCAATCACCTTGTATGTGGAATCAGAAGATCAACAACTACCTTAGCCAATCAAATTTTACAAGACTACAATCAGATCACAGCATTTATCTAAGAAGAAGATAAGACAATTAATCGCTGATAATTATTGCTATATATATCGACGATCTACTAATCCTGGCCGATTCGATGGAAACAATGAACAAACTCAAGGTAGAACTTAGCAACGCATTTGATATGACGGACTGTGGCAAAATTAAACATTTTCTGGGTATTCGAGTCATGCATGATCGAAAAACACACACAATTACAATTGATCAAAGTCACTTCGCCAATCAAATCATTATAAGGTTTAATATGACGGATGCCAAGCCAATCAGCACACCCCTTGATCCATCCATTCAACTCAAAGCTGAAGGGGGAAAATCCGCAGACCAAAATCTATTCAGACAAATGATCGGTAGCATAATGTATCTGATGATCGGGACGAGACCTGATCTAGCTACTGCTGTCAGTATCATCAGTCAATTTTCGGCCAATCCAATGTAAGAACATCACCACACCCTCAAACGATTATTGAGATATATTAAAGGAACAGCTAATTATAAGCTGTGCCTTGGACATAATCAGGATCTAAGATTAATCGGTTTCAGTGATGCCAACTGGGGAGGAGACATTAATACACGATAATCAACCATAGGTTATATTTTCAACCTATTAGGAAGAGCTATCAGCTGGTCAAGTAAATGCCAACCAACTGTTGCTCTATCAACAACTGAGGTAGAATATATAGTATTAGCACATGCGACGAAAGAAGCCATCTGGCTATGCACCCTATTAGATGAGCTAGGATATTTACAGAATTGTGTGACAACCTTATTTGAAGACAACCAATCAGCAATCGCCCTCGCCAAAAACCCAATTAATCATGCTCGATCAAAGCATATCGACATTCAGTATCACTTTATTCAAGAGAAAGTTGAATCAAAGGTGATAGAGATCATTTACATAGCGATAGATGAAATGATCGCTGATATATTAACCAAGCCACTTGCATGACCCAGACTTGAAATGTTGGTTGCAAAAATGGGCTTACGTAACTAACTTTTAAAAATTTTTGTTCTTTATCACGTCTGTCTTATTACTTAAGTAGTATTTTATATATAGTTATTTGCAGTAAATGTACTTCATGGATGTCATCCATGATGTATAGTTGAACATTTTATTTTTATTTTTTTTATTTTTATTTATTTATTTTTTATCGAGATATGTTAAGCAGGGGGAGTGTTGAAATTATTAGCTTATTATATCTCTCCCATCAACAATCGATCATTATGTCACTCAATTGTGGCTTAGACGATCTTTGTTTGTATCGACCAATCATATTTTAGCATTAATAAATACACGCATATTGGCTTCATTAGCCAGTGCGCTCTTTACTCCAAAAACACACATTCGAAGATCAAATTTCAACACTTTGATTGACTCTCGCTTCTGTTTGGTGAAATACTTATTCTCTAACCAGACTCTTGTAGTGTCCCAATTGTTGAAATTATTAGCTTATTATATCTCTCTCTCCTATCAATGATTGATTGTATATCACTCAATTGTGGCTTAGATGATCTTTGTCTATATCGACTAATCATATATTAGCATTAATAAATACATACATATTTGACTTCATGAGCCAGTGCACTCTTTTACCCCTAAATACACATTCGAAGATCAAAACTTCAACAGATTATAAGCCCCGAGCTGCTCAAATAGCAGCTCGACAACCTGAGATCTATGCAATCATAGCAATTACAACTGCGATTACAGTAAGTATTTATTTAACATTGTAAACAATGCATCAAACAATGTGATAAATAATGCAACAAATGATACCACAATAAAGCAATATGATAAACAACACATAATGACATAGCATTCAATGATGCGATATAACGAAATGGATAATCTATATACATCATCGTCAGTAATAAGATCGATAAGATTGTGGTCTAAATCAAAAACAGATAACAGATATCAACCCCCTGATGATGACAATGAAGGATTAGATAGCAATCATCAGAGCAATATAGGATTCAGCCTCAATCGATAGGAATAGATAGCTACAACGATCAGAAATCAGGAAGATAAATTAGATACGCTGGCAACCCTATTGGGCAAATTGATGGCAAAAATCAACAAAACAAATGTATTACCCAGTGTGCCAACCAATCAGAATGCAGCTACAGAAGGCAATATGCCACAAATACAAATACAATCACCATTATCAACAACATTAACAAAGCTTAACGATCTGGCAAAGGAGTACCTAAGATCAATCAACAAATTTGATGGGTCAGGAGGCACACCCAGACTGTTTGATTACTTTGATGCCATAGAGCAATTTATCACCAGTACCAATCTATCAGTACAAAAGGAGGAAGTTAATGCAGCAATCAGTAAAATTACAGGCAATGCTAGAATGTGGCTACAGAGGTACATAAACACATCGGGAGAATTTGATTAGTAGAATGAGCTTAAAGAGGCTATGACACAAAAATATGCACCAATAGAACAATTATTACGAATGCAGGATAAGCTTGTGATGATGAAGCAAAAGGGATCGATCGAAGATTATAATGGCACATTCAACCGAATTATGGTGCAAATTGAAGACATGACTGACATAGAAGCTATACTGCAATATCTCTGGGGTCTAAACCCCAGGTACCAGGAATTAATACTTGCGCAAGAGAATATGCCAACAATGCTTGAGGCTTTACAACTCGCATGCATCAGGTTTGACCCAGATAGTAAGCAGAGGCATGACAAATCCCACGTGACAGACCGAGGCGGCTATCGAGGCGGCTACCGAGGCGGCGGTCACGGCAACTGAGGCGGAAGTGCTGGACAAGGCCGAGGCTATAATAATGATAATAGAAACAATTGAGGAGGTTATCATAATGATAGAGGCGACCGAGGTGGTGATCGTAGAGCCTATCGAGGTGGGAATTTTCGGGGATATCCTCAGAAATGTTACATTTGTGAGGGAGAATACGGAATATTCCAATACAACAAATTCAATGATTAGGTAAAAACAGAAAAAGAAAAGGCTAAACTGAGAGCCGAAGCAAATCTGGTGATTGGTGCTATCATCGATTCAGGCACCATGCAACATATGTTCAACCAATGGGAGATTTTCGAGATGGTAGCTGAGCATGATGGCTTGATCATGTGTGCAGGGAACAAGAAGCTATGTACTATGCACGTTAGGATGATTAAGCTCAACGATGAGCTGAAATTATGGGATGTTTTATATATACTGGAAATCACCAGAAATTTAATATCTGTGTGGGCGTTGACACGTGATGGAAATGATATAACTTTTAAAAGCGATGGATCAATAATTAAAATTGGCGTAGATCACAAGAAAATCAAAATCAGATAAGCCAATGGTGACCTATTTTATTTATTGACATCATCAGAGCTAGAAGCAAACATCGCCGATTCCAAGATTGATGACTATATACTATAGCATTATCAGCTGGGCCATCCAGGCCGAAATACTCTGCAATCAATCAACAAATTTGTCATAGGGCTCAGAGATGTGCAGCTGTCAACTGCACAAATCAAAATATACGCCGGATATGAATACGCAAAGTTGCACTGCAAGCCTTTTGGACATGCAAAAAATTGATCAATGGAGCCTATCGGAAGGGTGCACTCAGATCTGTGTGAGCCGATGCCTACGCCATTAGTTAATGGAGCAAAATATATATTAACATTCATCGATGACACCACTCACTATGTCACAACATATTTTATTGACAACAAAAGTGATACATTTGATCGATTTTGGGCATTTAAGGCATTCGCCGAAATACAATCGGGTTGAAAACTGAAGATTCTCCAGTCTGATGAAGGGGGAGAGTATATAAACACCGAGATGCGTGAATTTTTAATCAAAAATGGAATTTATCATAAAATGATGACACCAGACATGCCGCAACAAAATGGTGTTGCCGAACGATATAACTGGACATTGATGGAGTCGATCTGGGCCATTAAAATCACTGCCGATATACCTGACAAACTTTGGGCTGAACTTGCTACAAGTGCTATATATTTACGCAACTGATTGTTAATGCAAGTCAATAAGGAGAGTACTTCATCATTTGAATTATAGCACAGTCACAAGCCTGATATCAGTAACTTACACGTCATATGGGCTGACGCATATATGCATATTCGCAAAGGAAAAAGGTTGAAACTGGCACCCTGATCCAAAAAGCTTAAAATGATTGGCTATCATGATAAAAAGAAGGTATACAGGCTCTGGGATTCAATCAATAGGAAGATAGAGATCAGTTGCGATATTATATTTAATAAATCTATTATATTAAAATCCCTAACAATCGTCTGTTGAAATTATTAGCTTATTATATCTCTCTCTCTCCCATCAATGATCGATTGTACATCACTCAATTGTGGCTTAGACAATCTTTGTTTGTATCGACCAATCATATATTAGCATTAATAAATATACTGTGATGGACTAAAATATTCTAACAGCAAAATATTCACTGTAGCATATCTTAGGGTCTTAGCGGGTTATGCGGTAGCGTCTTAAGAAGGATGTCGATGTAGGTGTTAACTAGCAAGAATTAAGTATGATCGATCAAATAAAGTGTGTCTGTTAGAATCTCGAAACTATCAATTGCTTACTCCTTGAGTAAGGCTTCAGTATCCCTTGGGTTGTCTGTTTGTAAGCTTCCTTAGCTTGTTGCAGTCCGAATTTTATTGATAATTGTGAGTGGGGTATTTATAAGAAATTACAAGGTGCTATACGGGCAGCTACCCAGGTTACTACTTGAATTTCTGATTGGCTTGGCTAAATATAAGGTACAAATTGATTGGTTAAGATATAATAAATAATATATCAGGTTATAATGTAATTGGGCGACGAAATAATATATCAGATCGAAATACTATTTTAGGTTATAGCGTGATTGCAGATCTTAACATCGTTAAAGGTTTCAACAACGTTAAAGGTCTCAACAACGTTAAAAGTCACATGACTTGATCTCACATGATCAAATTGTATGTCGTCACAAAATGTTCCGTCACAATACGTATATTTAGCTTCATGAGCCAGTGTGCTCTTTTACCCCCAAAGAAAAACACATTCGGAGATCAAAACTTCAACAGGTTATGAGCTCTGAGCTACTCGAATTGCAGCTCGACAACCTGAGATCTATGCAATCATAGCAATTACAACTGCAATTACAGTAAGTATTTATTTAACATTGTAAACAATACATCAAACAATATGATAAACAATGCAACAAATGATACCGTGATAAAGCAATGTGATAAACAACATATAATGACATAGTATTCAACGATGCGACACAACGAAATGGACAATCTATACATATCGTTGTTAGCAACAAGATCGATAAGATTGCAGTCTAAATCAAAAACAGACAACAGATATCAAACTCTTGATGACAATGAAGGATTGGATGGCAGCCATCAGAGTAATATAGGATTCAGCCTTGATTGACAGGAATAGATGACTATAACAATCAGAAATCAGGAAGATAAATTAGACATGCTGGCAATCCTATTGGGCGAATTGATGGCAAAAATCGACAAAACAAATGCATCACCCAGCGCACCAACTAATCAGAATGCAGCTATAGAAGGCAATATGCCACAAATACAAATACAATCACTATCACTAATAACATCAACAAAGCTTAACAATCTGGTGAAGGAGTATCTGAGATCGATCAACAAATTTGATAGGTCAGGAGGCATACCCAGATTGTTTGATTACTTTGATACCATAGAGCAATTTATCACCAGCACCGATCTATCAGTACAAAAGGAGGAAGTCAATGCAGCAATCAGTAAAATTACAGGCAATGCTAGAATGTAGCTATGGAGGCACGTGAACACATCGGGAGAATTTGATTTGTAGAATGAGCTTAAAAAGGCTATGATGCAAAAATACGCACCAATAGAACAATTGTTATGAATGTGCGATAAGCTTGTGATAATGAAGCAAAAGGAATTGATCGAAGATTATAATAATGCGTTCAACCGAATTATGGTGCAAATCAAAGATATAACCGATATAGAAGCTATACCGCAATATCTCTGGGGTCTAAGCCCTAGGTACTAGGAATTAATACTTGTGCAGAAGAATATGCTAACAATGCTGGAGGCTTTACAACTCGCATACATCAGGTTTGACCTGGATAGTAAGCAGAGGCACAATGAAGCCTATGTGACAGACTGAGGTGGCTACCGAGGCGGCTACCGAGGCGGCGGTTGCAGCAACCAAGGTGGAAGTGCCGGACAAGGCCGAGGCTATAACAATGATAACAGAAACAATTGAGGAGGTTATCATAATAACAGAGATGACCGAGGTGGTGATCACGGAGCCCATCAAGGCGGGAATTTTCGGGGATACCCTTAGAAATGTTATATTTGTAAGGGAGAACACAGAATATTCCAATGTAACAAATTCAATGATTGGGTAAAAACAGAAAAAGAAAAGGCTAAACCGAGAGCCAAAGCAAATCTGGTGATTGGTGCCATCATCGATTCAGGTGCCATGCAACATATGTTCAACCAATAGGAGATTTTTGAGATGGTAGCTGAGCATGATAGCTTGGTCATGTGTGCAGGAAATGAGAAACTATATGCCACACATATTGGGATGATTGAACTTGACGACAAGCTGAAATTACGGGATGTTTTATATGTATCAGAAATCACCAGAAATTTAATATCTGTATGGGCATTGACATGTGATGGAAATGACATAACTTTCAAAAGTGATGGATCAGTAATTAAAATCAGCATAGATCATGAGGAAATCAAAATTGGACAAGCCAATGGTGATCTATTTCATTTATCAACATCACCAAAGCTAGAAGCAAACATCGCCGATTCCAAAATTGATGACTATACATTATGATATCACCAGCTGGGCTATCCAGGCCGAAATACTCTGCAATCAATCAACAAATTTGTCACAGGGCTCGGAGATGTGCGGCTGTCGACTGGACAAATCGAAATATATGCCGGGTGTAAATATGTGAAGTTGTACTGCAAGCCTTTTGGACATGCGAAAAATTGATCGATGGAGCCTATCAGAAGGGTGTACTCAGATCTGTGTGGGCCGATGCCCACGCCATCAGTCAATGGAGTGAAATATATATTAACATTCATTGATGATGCCACTCGCTACGTTACAACATATTTTATTAACAACAAAAGTGATATATTTGATCGATTCTGAGCATTCAAGGTGTTCGTTGAAATGCAATCAGGCTGAAAACTGAAGATTCTCCAGTCCAATGGAGGAGGAGAGTATGTAAACACTGAGATGCACAAATTTTTAATCAAAAATGGAATTCATTATGAAATGATGATGCTGGACATGCCGCAACAAAACGGTGTTGCCGAACAATATAACTGGACATTGATGGAGCCGATCCGGGCCATTAAAATCACTGCCAACATACCTGATGAACTTTGGGCTGAACTTACTGCAAGTGCTATATATTTATGCAACTGATTGCCAACATGAGCCAATAAGGAGAGTACTTCACTATTTGAATTATGGCACAGTCACAAGCCTGATATTAGTAACTTACGCATCATATGGGCTAATACATATATGCATATTCACAAAGGAAAAAGGTCGAAACTGGCACTTCGATTCAAAAAGCTTAAAATGATTGGCTATTATGAGAAAAAGAAGGCATACAGGCTCTGGGATCCAACCAATAGGAAGATAGAGATCAGCCGTGACGTTACATTTGATGAATCTATTATATTAAAATCCCTAACAATCATCAACCCAGAAGATCAAGAATATGTCATTGAAGTGATCATCAGAGAATACAAGATTAATAAAAAAAGGCAATATCTGATGAAATGGCTAGACTATGATGATGATGATGACAACATCTGGGAGCCAATCGAACAATTGATAGACACTGAAGCTCTACAAATTTGGCAAGATCACATGCCAAAAGCTAATTTAATTGAATCGACCAATGACCCAATAACCTACAAGGAAGCAATTTCCCTGCCTGATGCAAAGCTTTGGCAGGAAGCGATCAATCAAGAGCTTAAATCACTTAAGAATAATGACACATGGATGATTGTATCTGAGGTGCCTGTGGGACGCAAGCCGATTAGATGTAGATGGGTATTTAAAAAGAAGCTCAACACTGATGGATTGGTTGCCAGGTACAAGGCGAGATTAGTTACCAAGGGATATTGACAATAGCAAGGAATTGATTAGAATAAAACATTTGCTCTCATGGCGAAATTCATATTGATCAGGGCACTTTTATCGATCGGTGCAGTCCTAAACTTAGAAATTCACCAAATGGATGTAAAAACTGCATTCTTGAATGGCAATCTTGATGAGGAGATCTATATAATGGTACTTGAAGGAATTGACCAATCGGAGCTGTCACCGAGAGCTGTGTGTAAGCTTAATCGATCATTATATAGACTAAAGCAATCATCTCGTATGTAGAATCAGAAGATTGACAACTACCTCAGCCAATCAAATTTTACAAGACTACAATTAGATTACAGCATTTATCTAAGAAGAAGACAAGATGATCAATCGCTGATAATTATTACCATATATGTCGATGATCTACTAATTCTGGCTGATTTGATGGAAATGATGAACAAATTCAAGGTGGAGCTTAGCAATGCATTTGATATAATGGACTGTGGTGAAATTAAACATTTTCTGGGTATTCGAGTCATGTGCGATTGAAAAACACACACAATCACAATTGATCAAAGTCACTTTGCCAATCAAATCATTATAAGGTTTAATATAACGGATGCTAAGCCAATCAGTATACCCCTTGATCTATCTATTCAACTCAAAGCTGAAGGGGGAAAATCCACAGACCAAAATCTATTCAGACAAATGATCGGTAGCATAATATACCTGATGATCGGGACGAGACCTGATCTAGCTGCTGCTGTTAGCATCATCAGTCAATTTTCGGCCAATTCAATGCAAGAACATCACCATGCCCTCAAACGATTATTAAGATATATTAAAGGAACAGCCAATTATAAGCTGTACCTTGGATGTAATCAGGATCTAAAGCTGATTGGTTTCAGTGATGCCAACTGGGGAGGAGACATTAATACACAATGATCAACCATGGGCTATATTTTCAACCTATCAGGGGGAGCCATCAGCTGGTCAAGCAAGCACCAACCAACCATTGTCCTATCAACAACTGAAGCAGAATATATAGCATTAGCATATGCGATGAAAGAAGCCATTTGGCTATATACTCTATTGGATGAGCTAGGATATTTATAGAATTGTGCAACAACCTTATTTGAAGATAACCAATCAGCAATTGCCCTCGCCAAAAACCCAATTAATTATGCTCGATCAAAGCATATTGACATTTAGCACCACTTTATTCAAGAGAAAGTTGAATCAAAGATGATAGATATCATTTATATAGCAACAGATGAAATAATCGCTGATGTATTAACCAAGCCACTTGTGCGACCCAGACTTAAAATGTTGATCGCAAATATGGGCTTATGTAACTAACCGTTTTCTCTTTCAAAAACTTTTATTTCCTTTATCATGTCATTCTTATCACTCAAGTAGTATTTTACATATAATTATTTGCAGTAAATGTACTTCATGGATACCATTCATGATATACAGTTGTACATTTTATTTTTTGGTTTTATTTATCAAGATATGTCAAGCAAGGGGAGTGTTGAAATTATTAGCTTATTATATCTCTCTCTCCCATTAATGATCAATTGTATGTCACTCAATTGTGGCTTAGATGATCTTTGTCTGTATCGACTAATCATATATTAGCATTAATAAATATACGCATATTTGGCTTCATGAGCCAGTGTGCTCTTTTACCCCCAAACACACATTCGAAGATCAAAACTTCAACACCAATGAGCGGCGGCTATTGCTACTGCTGTAGCTCTATTTCCTGCTGCTGTGGTGGCTGCAAGGAGTAATCCTCCTAGCCCAGTGGCTGCTACATCCATCAGGGCTATACGGTATGTTTCTCTTGCAGGTCCTCTAAGTTGGGCAGCCAGTATAGGGATCCATCAAGTACTGACCATTCCTTTAGCTACAAAGTAGCTTTCTAAATTATTTAGGAATTCTCAAACATATTTCTTAGTATATCTATAAAAGGTAGGTAGTCTGTCTACTATAGTTTCTTCGTCCTCTTAAGGTCTTCTCCTAGATAGTTATAGTAATGTGGGCAGTGGTGGTGGTAGTGCCGTTCTTGCTTTTGTCTTCCACTATGGGTTTCAGTAAGTTCGGTTATGCAATATAGGTAACAAATCAGTCAAGGTGTCGATTGATTTCCTGCCAGTTGGCACCAATTGTAATGGATTAAAATATATTAACGGCGAAATACTTGGAGTTGAGCAAGTACAGAAAATATATTTTTAGGGGTCTTAGCAGTTTATGTGGTAGCATCTTAAGAAGAGTAATGTATCGATGTAGATGTTAACTAGCAAGATTTTAAGCACGATCGATTGAATAAAGTGTATCTGTTAGAATTTCGAAACTATCTCAATTGCTTACTCCTTGAGTAAGGCTTCAGTATCCCTTGAGTTGTTTGTTGTAAGCTTCCTTAGCTTGTTGCAGTCCAAATTTTATTGATAATTGTGAGTGGGGTATTTATAAGAAATTACAAGGTGCTATATAGATAGCTACTCAGGTTATTACTCAAATTTCTGATTAGCTCGGCTAAATATAAGGTACAAATTGATTAGCTAGAATATAATAAAATAATATATCAGATTATAATGTAATTAGATAATGAAATAATATATCAGATCGAAATACTATTTTAGGTTATAATATCATTACAGATCTCAATAACATTGTGAGTCTCAATAACATTGTGGGTCATATGATTGTGGTTTCACATGATCAAAATATATGTTATCACAAAATGTTCTATCACAACATTTAGGCTTTACTATAACTAATATTAAGATATTCTAAGACTCTATGTAAACTGTCTTTATTAAAGGAAAATAGAAGGTTATTTATACAAAAATTGAAAGAATATAAATAGCTTACTAAAAACTAAGTTTTTATTGCAAACAGCTGAATAATCTAAATAATAAAAGATAGCTTAGAAAGATAATCTAAAAGATAATCAATAAGATTAGAAGAAATATTATAGAATGTTTTCAAAAATCAGATAAGTTATATATTGATTATTATAATATCTATTACATTTAGTATTTTAAAGATATATAACTATTTATAAAAGCTAGTATAACAGTAATATATAAGATTATATATAATGTGATAATCAATATACAACAAGGCTGATTTTTGAGAATATTCTATAATCATATCTATAGCTGTAAGCTACTTACTTTAGTAGTGAGAATACTATAAAAGATATATACCACCTACTATAGCAGTAAGGATACTACTCTAGTAGTATTATGCAATTCACAATGACTAAATTACTATCTTTATAGCAAAGTCTTTTAGTTTTTCAAATTTATATAAATACCCTCTCTATTTCTATCTAAATAAATCAGTTTATATAAAGTCTTAGAATATCTCAATATCAGTTATAATAAAGTCTGAATAGTATAGTATATAGTTAGTAGTAAAGATATGCAAATAGAGATATTGTATCTATAATTCTGAGCATTCTCAATAAGTATTGTGATGGAACATTTTGTGACGACATATAATTTGATCATGTGAGATCACAGTCATGTGACCTGAAACATTGCTGAAACCTGAAACGTTGCTGAGACTTGAAACGTTGCTGAGATCTGCAATCACACTATAACCTAAAATAGTATTTCGATCTGATATATTATTTCATTGCCCAATTACATTATAACCTGATATATTATTTATTATATCTTAGCCAATCAATTTGTACCTTATATTTAGCCGAGCCAATCAGAAATTCAAGTAGTAACCTGGGTAGCTGCCCATATAGCACCTTGTAATTTCTTATAAATACCC
>RBNK01000678.1:0-21872 GCA_003990785.1 Endogone sp. FLAS-F59071
ATTCAATTAAATTAGCTTCTGACATCCGATCTTGCCAAATTTGTAGAGCTTCAGTGTCGATCAATTGTTCGATTGGCTCCCAGGTGTTGTCGTCATCATCATAGCCTAGCCATTTAACCAGATATTCTCTTTTTTCATCAATCTTGCATTCTCCGATGATCGCTTCAATGACATATTCTCGATCTTCTGGGTTGACGATTGTTGGGGATTTTAATATAATAGATTTATTAAATGTGACATCACGGCTAATCTCTATCCTCCTATTGGTTGGATCCCAGAGCCTGTACGCCTTCTTTTCATCATGATAGCCAATCATTTTAAGCTTTTTGGATTGGGGTGCCAGCTTCGACCTTTTTCCTTTGCGAATATGCATATACGCATCAGCCCATATGACGCGCAAGTTACTGATATCAGGCTTGTGACCGTGCCATAATTCGAATGGTGAAGCACTCTCCTTATTGGCTTGCGTTGGCAATCGGTTGCGTAAATATGTAGCACTTGCGGCAAGTTCCGCCCAAAGTTCGTCAGGTATGCCGGCAGTAATTTTAACTGCCCGGATTGACTCCATCAATGTCCGGTTATATCGTTCGGCTATACCGTTTTGTTGCGGCATGTCTGGTGTCGTCATTTCATGATGAATTCCATGTTTGATTAAAAATTCACGCATCTCAGTGTTTACATACTCTCCTCCTCCATCTGATCGGAGAATCTTGAGTTTTTAGCCCGATTGTGTCTCGGCGAATGCTTTGAATGTCTGGAATCGATCAAATGTATCACTTTTGTTGTCAATAAAATATGTTGTGACATAGTGAGTGGCATCATCGATGAAAGTTAATATATATTTTGCTTCATTGACTGATGGCGTAGGCATTGGCCCGCACAGATCTGTGTGCACCCTTCTGATAGGCTCCATCGATCGATTTTTCACGTGTCCGAATGGCTTGTGGTACGACTTTGCGTGTTCACACCCAGCGCATATTTCGATTTGTCCGGTTGACAGCCGCGCATCTCTGAGCCCTGTGACAAATTTGTTGATTGATTGCAGAGTATTTTGGCCCGGATGGCCTAGTCGGTAATGCCATAATATATAGTCATCGATCTTGGAATCGGCGATGTTTGCAATCTTGGAATTGGCGATGTTTGCTTCTAACTCTAGCTCTGATGTTGATAAATGAAATAGGTCGCCATCAGCTTGTCCGATTTTAATTTCTTTGTGATCTGTGCCGATTTTAATTACTGATCTGTCGCTCTTGAAGGTTATATCATTTCCGTCACGTGTCAACGCCCGCACAGATATTAAATTTCTGGCGATCTCCGGTACATATAAAATGTCCCGTAATTTCAGCTCATCGTCGAGCTCAATTGTTCCAACGTGCGTCACACGTAATTTCTCATTCTCTGCACATGTAACCAAGCCGTCGTGCTCAGCCACTGTCTCGAAGAGCTCCAATTGGTTGAACATATATTGCATAGTGCCTGAATCGATAATGGCGCCAATCACCAGATTTGCTTCGGCTCTCGATTTAGTCTTTTCTTTTTCTTTTTCTGTTTTTACCCAATCGTTGAATTTGTTGCATTGAAATATTCCGTGTTCTCCCTCACAGACGTAACATTTCCGAGGGTGTCCCCGAAAATTCCCACCTCGATTGGCTCCGCGATCGCCGCCTCGGTCATCTCTGTTATTATGACCTCCTTGATTGTTTCCGTTTTCGTTGTTGTAGCCTCAGCTTCGTCCGGCGTGTCCGCCTCGGTTGTCGCGACTGCTGCCTCGGTAGCCGCCTCAGTCGCCGCCTCGGTCGCCGCCTCGGTAGCCGCCTCGGTAGCCACCTCGGTCTGTCGCGTGGGCTTCATCGTACCTTTGCTTGTTATCTGGGTCGAACCTGATGCATGCGAGTTGTAAAGCCTCCAGCGTTGTCGGCATATTCTCCCGCGCAAGTATTAATTCCCGGTACCTGGGGCTTAGACCCCGGAGATATTGCAGTATAGCTTCTGTATTAGTCATATCTTCGATTTGCGCCATGATCTGGTTGAATGCGTTATTATAATCTTCGATCGATCCTTTTTGCTTCATCATCGCAAGCTTATTGCGCATTCGTAACAATTGTTCTATTGGTGCGTATTTTTGTGTCATAGCTTCTTTAAGGTCATCCCATGAATCAAATTCTCCCGATGTGTTCACGTGTCTCCATAGCCACATTCTAGCGTTGCCTGTAATTTTACTGATCGCTGTGTTGACTTCCTCCTTTTGTACTAATAAATTGGCACTGGTGATAAATTGCTCTACGGCATCAAAGTAATCGAACAATCTGGGTGCGCCACCCGATCCATCGAATTTGTTGATCGATCTCAGATACTCCTTCGCCAGATCGTTAAGCTTTGTTGATATTGTTGGTGATGGTGATGGTCGTGGTGTGTTGCCTTCTGTAGCTGCGTTCTGATTGGTTGGTGCGCTAGGTGATGTGATTGTTTTGTCGATTTTTGCCATCAATTCGCCCATTAGGGTTGCAAGTGTGTCTAATTTATCTTCCTGATTTCTGATCGTTGTAGCCATCTGTTCCTGTCGATCGAGGCTAAATGCAATATTGCTCTGATGGTTTCTATCCAATTCTTTGTCGTCATCGTCAGGGGGTTGATATCTGTTGTCTGTTTTTGATTTAGATCGCAATCTTGTCGATCTTGTTGCTGATGATGATGATGCATATAGATTGTTCATTTCGTCATGTCGCGTCGTTGAATGCTATGTCGTTACATGTTGTTTATTACGTTGCTTTATCGCGGTGTCATTTGTCATATTGTTTATCGCTTTGTTTGACACGTTGTTTATGATTTTAAATAAACACTTACAGTAATCGCAGTTATAATTGCGTAGATGCTATGATTGCGTAGATCTCAGGTTGTCGAGCTGCAATTCGAGTGGCTCGGGGCTCATAACCTGTTGAAATTTGATCTTCGAATGTGTGTTTGGAGTAAAGAGCACACTGGCTAATGAAGCCAATATGTGTGTATTTATTAATGCTAAATTATGATTGGTCGATACAAACAAAGATCATCTAAGCCACAATTGAGTGACGTATGATCGATCGTTGATGCATTGATCATTGATAGAAGAGATATAATAAGCTAATAATTACAACAGATTTAAGTGTGATCAATTAAATAAAGTGTATCTGTTAGAATCTCAAAACTATCTCAATTGCTTACTCCTTGAGTAAGGCTTTAGTATCTCTTGGGTTGTCTGTTGTAAGCTTCCTTAGCTTGTTGCAGTCCGAATTTTATTGATAATTGTGAGCGGGGTATTTATAAGAAATTACAAAGTACTATATGGGCAGCTACCCAGGTTACTACTTGAATTTCTGATTGGCTCGGCTAAATATAAGATATAAATTGATTGGCTAAGATATAATAAAATGATATATCAGGTTATAATGTAATTGGGCGGTGAAATAATATATCAGATCAAAATACTATTTTAGGTTATAATGTAATTACAGATCTTAGTAATACTTTAAGTCTCAATAACACTTCAAGTCTCAGTGTTATTATGAGTCACATGACTTGTGATCTCACATGATCAAATTATATATCGTCACAAAATATTCCATCACATCTCCTTCCTTTCTGCAAGTTAGACTTCAAGGTATAGTTCTAACTCAGAAAAATCTCTTTGTAGCTGTTTTACCTCTTCTTCTAGCTCCTTTATGTCATTCTGTATAAGTTGATGTAGTTGGAATATACTGCACTGAAAGTGGTTCAAAGCACTAGGCTTGTACTTGAATAGTTGATAAATCCATTTAGCCATTTTTGCAGTATAGGCAGAGAGTACTCCTTTGAGGGCTCATTGACAGATTTCCCTATTCTTCCAGTTCCAGATATGTTCAACTTCTTCATCCCAGAGTTGTGCAATTCAGTAGTATTTCTTCTATTCATTGATTCATACCAGATGTTATCTCCTTTGAATGTTGTATACAATCAATCAAGTCTTCTGTAAGGTCGATCCTTCTATCTCCTCAAGGTCCTCCAGGGGTTCTATATGTCAGTATACCTCGATCAGGCTGACTCAGACTTTATGGAAGTTGTTCTAGTAGGGCATGGTACTTCTTGAGGCAGTTTCGGTGAACAGTATAGGGTAAGATCATTCCTGTCATTTTTTATAACTGATATGTAGTTCCTTTTATACTCGCAATGTAGTATGGTCCTTCCCACTTTGGGTCTAATTTTGCCAACCAAGAGGACTCTACTATATTCCGGTATAATAATACTTGGTTACCAATCTTCAATCTTTCAGTTTCCTTATGTTCTTTATTGTAATTCTTCTTTTGTTGATCTTGTGCAATGACAATAAATTCTCTCGCCTTATTTCGGATATTGTGTAATTCTTGAATTTTCTTTGTTATACAATGCTCGAGTTGCATTTCCCAGGAGGTGTGGCTGGGTTCTGAGGTGGTCATTACTTGGTCTACTAGCTGATGAGCTTTTCTTCCATAAGCAAGCTCAAAAGGGGTGAACTTTGTTGTTTCTTGTTTCATTATTCATAGTGCAAATAAGGTGGAAGATAGGTACAAGTTCTAATCTTCTCCTTGTAATTATACTATTTTAGCAATTATGTTCTTGATAGTTTGGTTCATCCATTCGGTGAGTTCATTTCCTTGGGGGTGGTAGGCAGTAGTCTTTATCTGGCAGATCCCAAAGTGTTGTATCAATATCTATATGAATTCATTAATAAATTCGGTTCTTTGATTGGAGGTTATTTTATAGAGTATCCCATGGCAGCAGATAATATCTTCGTAGATAAAGGGTACAATATTAAGGGTATCTGCAAGGGGCAAGGCTCTTGCTTTGGGGTACTTGGTCAGGTAATCTACTGCTACTATGATGTATTGATTTCCTCTAAGTGTCCTTAGTAGTAGTCCAACAATGTCTATTCCAATATGTTTGAAGGGTCCTCTAGGTACAATTGGTTATAAGGTCTCAACTTCCTTTCCTCGGTACCTCTTCTGGCAAGTGTCGCATCTTCTGATATATTCTCTAATATCTTCATACATATTCCTCTAATAATATTTTTCTGATAATCATTGATATATGTTGTCTACACCTATGTATCTTGCCAGCTAATGATCATGAGAGGCCTGAAGTACTATCTGCTTTTTGTATTCAGGAACTACAAGTCATGTCTGTCCTCTGTGTCATTGGTAAAGTATATTATTCTTGATAAAATAGTTAAGTGCCATTGTCTATATAAGCCATTGATCATTTTCATTTATCATTCCAGTAAAGGTTAGGTTACTGAGGTAATTTAAATATCTATTATAGAGTTTAGTATCCATTGGGTAGGTATATTCTTTTTGGTTCGGGGTGTCGATCTCAGATAAATTAGGGTAAGCGTGAGAGAGTGTCCATATTCCGATGATTCTGTCCTTTTCTGTATTGCGTTGTGAAGTTGTACTCCTGTAGTATGGCTAGCTATCATACATATATTCCTGTTAGATTTGGTTTGTTCCAAAGCTATTTGAGGGCTGAGTGGTCTGTTATCAGGGTGAACTGTTTTCCAATCAGGAAGTGGCAGAAGTGTTATACAGCCCAAATGACTGCTATGCATTCCAGCTAGATGGCTCCATAGGAAGGTTCCACTTCATGGGTGGCTCATCCTGCATATGCAATCACATACTCTCCATCTTTATCATCTTGCACTAAAATTGCTCCAAGTCCAAATGACAATGCATCTGTATATAGCTTAAATACTTTTATAAGATCCAGTCTTGCCATAACTGGTGCATAGGTAAGTACTTTCTTGATCAGGTTAAAGGCAGTTTGTACGGCTAACATCTATTCCCATACTCTTCCTTTTCTTTGTAACATATACAAGGGTGCAACAATTTCAGAGTAACCAGGGATAAATCTTTTATAGAACTGAACTAGTCCTAAGAATCCTCGTAAAGTTATCTTATCTTGTGGGGTTGGGAAGGCTTTGATGATTTCGGTCTTCTTTGGGTCTGGGCGGATTTCTCCTCCATCAATTATAAATCCGAGATATTCAATTTTCTTCTATCCAAAGTAGCACTTGGTTGGCTTGATTCTCAATCCATGTTTTCTGAGTTGTTCGAATACTTCCTTTAAGATCATTATGTGTTCTGCGAAGTTTTCTGCATAAATGTTAATATCATCGATGTATACAATCACTCTATATCTAATCAAGTTATAGAAGATCTCATTCATTGCAGCCTGGAAGGTGGCAGGTACATTGCAAAGTCCAAAGGACATTCTTGTGAATTCATACTGTCTAAATGGCATCACAAATACTGACTTCTCCTGTGCTTTGGGCATTATTCTAATTTGGTTATATCCTGCCCATAGGTCCAGAGTTGAATAAATTTGTACCTTCTTTAACATGTTTTGTAGGTCTTCTGAGTGTGGGATCAGATATGTATACTTTTTAGTGACTGAGTTCAGCTTGCAATAGTCAATAACTATTCTCTATCCATTCTTCTTCGGTACTATGCTGATAGGTGATGCCCAGGGACTTTTCGACCATATAATTACTTCTAACTCTAGTAATTCTTGAACATACTTTCATATAAAGTCATGATAATTGGCTGGCAATCTGTAGAGTGCTTGTTTGATTGGTTTGGTATCTCCTGTGTCAATATGGTGAGTGAAGAAGGCTTGGTCTGGCAGGTCCTTGAAACTGATCACAATGATATTCTCATACTCCTTCAGTAGGTCTTGTAACTGTTTCTTCTAATTTGGTAACAGATTTTTATTGAGGAAGTAGATGTGCTTCTTGGTGTTTTCCTGGTCATCCAGTCTTTCCTTTATCACATTTGCCTGTCCAGTTGATCCAAATCCTTTCCTTCCATGTCATGTTTCTTCTAAGTTTTCTACTTCTTTCAAAGGTTGCTGTTCATATTTGATGATTACTATTTGAGTGATTCAATCTCCTTGGTATACTTTGAATTAGCTGTGGTTGTGGTTCACTAGTCCAACCTCAATTTCTCCTCTATAGTCTTCATCTATTAATCTGGGGAAGGCTCCTATTCTAGAGTTGCAGTAGAGTCCACTTCTTGTCTATACTTGTGCACATTGTCCAGATGGTAGGGCGATAGTGATTCCAGTTTTTACAAAGGCTGATGATTTTGGTTCTAGGGTGTAGTCTTCATCTGTGTATAGATTATAACCTGTAGCTCCCTCAGTTTTTCTTTTTGGTATGATTGCACTTTCTGTTAGTTTCTTGACTTGAGTTGCTGTATCTTTTTCTTCAACCGTGAACACTTTTTCAAAGGTAGGGATCTTTGGTTCTTTCCACTGTTCATGAGTTGTGTCCTGAGGTAGGTTCTGCCACAAGTCCTTCTACCACCAATAGCACATGCTGATACATTTGTCAGGGTGAATTATTTCCTCAAGTGCGATGATTTCTTCTTCTGAGTCTGAGTCGCTTTCTTCAATTAGAGTAGGTCCATCATCTTTATCATCTTCCTGGAACAAGGCTCTGACTTTGATAGGTGTCTGAGTAGTATAAATTTCATTGCTCTATTCCTCAGGTACTTTCTTATCTTCATTCTCTTCGGGTACTGTCTGTTCTTGTTCTTAGTCATAATATTTCTTCCAAGTCCCGTGGTAATTGATATCATATGGTTTGTCTAGATATCTTACCCAGTTTTCGCATTCCCAAAGGTCATAAGGGTTGACTTCATCCCAGTAGCATCCTTGTAGGTAGATGTTGTGATTTCCCCAAAGACATTCTTTGCCAATATGTCCAATATTTGTCCAAAAACAGTCCTATACTTCTCCAGTATTGTCTGCAAATGGGTGAGGGTTCTCTCCATTATATGGTCTATAATTCATTGAGGGTGGAGTCCTTTGGCAGGTTTGTAATAATCTTGATTTCTTGATTCTTTTCTCAGTTGGTAGATATATCTCCAATGTATCTTAGTAAGGTATCAACTTTGTATCACTGCAAGTGCACATCATCTCAGCACAATAGATGCATTATTCACAAAATGGGCATCTAGTATTCCTCATGCTATACTTAACCAACTGGTTCTTTTCTAAAGGTGTCAGGTGGTGGTATTCACTATGGATTACTATGTTAGCTTCTTCTTCTTCTATTATGTTAAGGTGTGCCTATCCAGGGGTTATTTCTTCATCTGTGTCACTTTCGTCTTCCGATCTCTGAGTAAGTTTCGGTACTACTCCTTTCTGAATATCTAGGGGTATGCTGAACTTTCTTCCATAGTTGATGAAAATTAACCTTTGTGTATCCAGATCGATTTTGGCCTTAGCTTTCTTGAACCAGCTGTTACCCAAGACAGCATTGTAGGACTGTGCATCAGTGATGACCATTCTGACAGGTATGATTTTTATTCCAAACTGGACTGGTACTTCTTGGAGTACTTCTAAAGGTACACTGCTCTTTCTACTTGTGACGACCAAGGTAGAGGTAGCAGGTTTATCAATATCCTATCCTAGGCAGTCTAGGAAATGCTTGGCGATAATACTGACTCCTGCTCTGGTATCAATAATGACTGAGCATGCTAATCCTCCAATGTTGCATTGTGCATAGGCAGATAAAGTATAAGTTTGCTCTTCTTGTTCTTCGGTGGTGTTAACTTCCTCAAATCAGATAGTTGGTTTGGTTTCTATAATCTGCATTTTCACCTTTTGCTTTGTTGATGGTGTGATTTGGAAGAGTTGTTTAAAGGTAATATTGGCCTTTTGGCTGGCAATATCTTGCTATGGGTTGTATTCAAATTCTCTAACCCTCCTAGACTTCTTTTCCTTGTTTTCTTTCTGATCAGTCATTTCTTTATCTTCAGTGGTTGAGATAACTGTCTCACCAGGTTGCATTATTTGTTTGAAGGCTTTGTCCCATTGATCTTCATTTAGCTGTTGTCTTTGTGTTGGCTTCTTAGGCTTCTTGATGACAACTTTAGATTCTTGAGTTGGCTTCTTCCTTGGGTAGGGAGTCTTCCTTATAGTCATGCAGCTAACTGTTTCGACAGGGTAGGCTTCCAGATATTCTTCATTAAATTCTTCATCTTCTTCTTCAATTTCTTGCACTACATTAGCATGGTCAGCCTTCTTTTCCTCCTCTCTCTCCCATCCTTCCTTCCAACTTCTAGTTTAGCAGTTCTTGGCAAAGTGACTATGTCTTCCACAGAGGAAGCAATTTATCTCAGTCCTATTGCGTTCTTCAGCAATAAAGGTTCCTCTTGGTTGCTTATTCTAGCAGATTACCTTGGCTTCAAGATCAGCTATGTGTGCTGTCATTTCTAAGAATATCTTAGTAATCTTTTCTATTTTATCCTCATTTGTTATCTTTTCTGTTTTTGCTATAACTGTCAGTTTGATAGTGTCCTCCTTAGGTGGTTTGGCTGTTGCAGATACTATTTGAACTACAGGTATTCCAGTGCTGAATTTCCTGCATAGGTCTTGTGGTAACTTGTCATATAAGGATACTGAATGTCCTACTTCGGTGTCCCAAAAGGCCTATGCCATTCTGACTTTCTCATCCATTCTGCAGAGACTAAATCTCTTAATATGGCATTGAAGATCTGTGGGTAGGTCATTCATAAATACCATTTCTTACACAACCAGACTGGTTTCTCTACAGCATTGCATATACTGATCAATGATAGTAACCCAGTCTTCTGGGCACTGGTTGATTAACATCTTCATGTTGAATAGCTGTTCTTTGATTGATTCTTGCTTCTGTTCAGTGAAGTACTTCTTCTCTAACCAGGCTCTTGTAGTATCCTAATAAGCAGTGGCTAATGCTGCAGCTGTGGCTGCATTTCCTGCTGCTGTGGTAGCTGTGAGGAGTAATCCTCCTAGTCCAGTAGGTGTTGCATCCATCAGGGCTATACAGTATGCTTCTCTTGCAAGTCCTCTAAGTTGGGCAGCCAGGATAGGGATCCATCGAGTGCTGACCATTCCTTTAGCTGTAAAGTAACTTTCCAAATCATCTAGGAATTCTCAAACATATTCCTTAGTATATCTGTAAAAGGTAGGTAGTCTGTCTACCATAGTTTCTTCATCTTCTTGAGGTCTTCTTCTAGGTAGTTGTAGTAATATGAGTGGTAGTGGTGGTAGTGCCATTCTTGCTTTTGTCTTCCACTATGGGTTTCGGCAAGTTCAGTTATACAATATAGGTAACAAATCGGTCGAGGTGTCAATTGATTTCCTGCCAGTCGGCACCAATTGTGACAGACTAAAATATATTAATGGCGAAATACTCAAAGTTGAGCAGGTGCAGAAAATATGTTTTTAGAAGTCTTAGCAGATTATGCAGTAGTGGCTTTAAAGGGTAATGTGTCGATGTAGGTATTAACTAGCAAGATTTAAGTGTGATCGATTGAATAAAGTGTATCTGTTAGAATCTTGAAACTATCTCAATTACTTACTCCTTGAGTAAGGCTTTAGCTTGTTGCAGTCTGAATTTTATTGATAATTGCGAGTGGGGTATTTATAAGAAATTACAAGGTGCTATATAGGCAGCTACCCAGGTTACTACTTGAATTTCTAATTGGCTTAGCTAAATATAAGGTACAAATTGATTAGCTAAGATATAATAAAATGATATATCAGGTTATAATATAATTGGGCGGTGAAATAATATATCAGATCAAAATACTATTTTAGGTTATAATGTGATTGTGGATCTTAGTAACACTTCAAGTCTCAATAACACTTTGAGTCTCAGTGTTATTATGAGTCATATGACTTGTGATCAAATTATATGTCATTACAAAATGTTCCATCATAATATATAGAGATTAATCTTCATCAACTATAGAAAGAAGTTTAGCATACCCCTAGATATTCAGAAAGGAGTAGTACCAAAACTCACCAAAAGACAAAAGTAATACAGATGAAAAAATAACTCCTAGACAGGCATACCTTAATATAGTAGTAGAAGAAGAAGCTAATATGGTGATCTACAATGAATATCACCACCTAATGCCTTTGAAGAAGAATTAGTTAATTGAATATAACATGAGAAATACAAGATGTCTATTCTGCAAGCAATGCATCTATTGTACTGAAATGATATATATCTGTAGTAATACAAAGCTAATACCCTACCAGGATACCTTGGAGATATACTTATCACTTGAGAGAAGGATTAAGAAACTAAGACTATCACAGACCTGCCAAAGGATTCTACCTCTAATGAATTAGGAACTGTATAATAGAAGAAACCCTCACCCATTTACAGATAATACTGGAGAAGTTTGAGATTACTTCTGGACAAATATTGGACATATCAGCAAAGGATATCTTTAGAGAAACTGCAACATCTACCTATAAGGATACTATTGGAATGAAGTTAACCTCTATGACCTTTAGGAATGTAAAAATTGGGTTAGATATCCAGACAAACCATATAACATTAACTACTATAGAATTTGGAGAGAATGCTATAATTAAGAATAAGAATAGACTATACTAGAAGAAAATAAAAATAAGAAAATACCTGAGGAATGGGATGATGAAGTTTACACCACTCAGATACCTACCAGAGTGAGAGCCTTATTCTGGGATAATGATAAAGATGATGAACCCATCCTAATTAAAGAAAGTGACTCAGATTTAGAAGAAGAAATCATTATCTTGAATATTAGAAAAATGGTTAATTAATCTACAAATTATTTTATTAAGAGCTATAAACTATTTTACTAAGAGCTACAAACAAAATAGCTATGAATATAGATACTAGTTATAAACTATAAACTATTATTAGCAAACAGCTGTGAACAGCTGCAAACTACCCTAGAACTCTGCTAGAACAATATTGCAAACTATAAACTAGCTAGAACAGCCTACAAACAGCCTGCAAACAGCCTATGAGTACAGATGCTAGTTATAGACTACAAACTGAAAATAGTTTCCTAATAGAAGAAATAATTCACTTTAATAAATGTATTAATATGCGATATTGGTAGTGGAAGGACTTATAGTAGAACCTACCTCAAGATACAACTCATAAGTAGTGGAAGGAATCTAATATTTCTACCTTTGAAAAAGTATTTATAGTTGAAGAAATAGAAACAGCAACTTGAGTTAAGAGATTGATGAAAATCACAATTATATTGAAAAGAAAAACTGAAAGAGCTACAGGCTATAACCTACATTAGGAAACTATTTTTAGTTTATAGTCTATGATTAGCATCCATACTTATAGGCTGTTCACAGGCTGTTCACAGGCTGTTCTAGCTAGTTTGTGGTTTGCAATATTGTTCTAGTAGAGTTCTAAAGTAGTTTACAGCTATTTATGACTATTTACCAATAATAGTTTGTAGTTTATGACTAGCATCTATGTTTGTAGCTATTTTGTTTATAGCTCTTAGTAAAATAGTTTACAGCTCTTAGTAAAATAGTTTGTAAATTAATTAACTATTTTTTCTAATATCTTAGCAGATTATGCAATAGTGGCTTTGAAGGGTAGGGGTGACTGGCAGGAAAGTATATTAAATAATAAATATAATATAATAAGCTTTGTTGTAAATAAACTTCTTCTCTCTCTAACTATTACTTAGTCCTAGACTAAAGCTTCTTCTGCAAAGTCTATTTAGACTTTACAGGATTATTCCTCAGATTATCTATAAGAAGCTTTCTTAGCTTATTGTAGTCTAAATTTTATTAATAATTGTGAGAGGGGTATTTATAAGAAATTACAAATTGAAGAGAGTACTATACAGGTAGTGGCTCAAAACTCTCAATACAAATTGATTGGCTAAGGTAAAATAAAAATACTATATCAAGTTATAATATAATTAGGTGGTAAAATAATATATCAGATTGAAATACTATTTTAAATTATGATGATATTATAGATCTCAATAACATTAAGAGTCTCAATAATATTGAGGGTCACATGACTATGATTTTACATAATCAAGATATATGTTATCACAAAATGTTCCATCATATCTCCTCTCTATATAAGAAATTACATCTGCATATATTTTCTTATATATAACTAAATCTATGTTGTCATTCAGCATCCTTAGCAGTATGAATTAGAGGGGGGTATCAGCTAATAAAATAAACTCTGAAATTATATGTGTGTAATACTGTAGTGAGTATAGTATAGTTACTGGGTCTTCAGTTAAATCTGTTAGTTATCTGAAATATAAATATAAAAAAATACTACTCTTGATAAGGATAATACTAAATAAAGAAGTGGCTCATTATGTTTATATAAACAAATGACTTCTAGGAATATTTTAAAAAGATAAAATAATAAAGAGGATAATAATAAAATAATTCAATGATATATGAAATATACAAATAAATGAAATAAGTATCCATCAAAGATTGCCAGGTAATAAAATAAATGATATAACAATGTCTGATCTGAATAAAATACTGAACTGATAAATAAAATATATCAGAGAAAATGGAAATAAATATATCAGAGAAAATGGAAATCAATTAAGTACATTATTGTTCAATACAATAATAATAGAAAGGGAATAAAATCAATAAGGTATATTATTGTTTGATATATAGAATAAAAATCAATTGATGAAATAAAATAAATAAAAATAATAATAATTGTTTAATAAATAAAATAACTGATATAACTGTGACAACTGAATAAAATAGACTCTGGAAGCATCGAAATATTTAAAAAAAAAAAAAAGAAATATATAACTAAAGACTGTACTTACTCTTCTTTTTTTATAATCTCTTCTAAATCTTCCATATGTTGTCATTGTCCTCTATGCTGATTCATCCAGATATATATGTTTAGATATGTAGTCATTCTGAATTCATTTGGTTATTCTAGATTCATAGTACTTGACTTACTCATTTCAGTTATTCTGACTTTCTTTTATTCTCTCTTTCTCTTTTCTGTTGTGAATCTTGCTAAAATTCTTAAAAATCTCTCTATATGGTGCATATGTAAGTCATTCTACTAATTTTAGTAGATAACTTAAGATCTTACTATAAGTAATGGTTATGGTACATTCCTTGCATGATTTGAGTATATAATTTGGTTTTGTTTACATTGTACCTGGGTAGGTTATATGATCTAGTAATATGATTCTAATATTTTGTTTATTTTTAAAGCTTGTTTTTTAGGTACAAGCTGATTTGTTATTTATTTTCCTTCTAACTCTTAGGTTATTTATGCAGATTAGGTCCTCAGTCAGATGTCCTTCTGGTTTCATTCATATAAGCTTATTTGATGCTGATGATTTAAACTAATTTATCAGTTGAGCTCAGTGATCTGATAGGGTTATTAGCATGCTAGTCTGTCAATGAGGTAAGTTATTCAGGCAGATGTATATATATATTTGAATGCTGTGTATTGGTTAGACTAAATCTCGCTATAAGGTATTGATAGTTATGAGGTTTAGCTCTAAGGGTATAAGATTTGTATATAATTCCATTTCTGAGCTTAATAACTTGCTTTTGGTGATTTGTTTCTTGGCTAGATCTTGTTATGTCTTACTTTCTTGTTATCTGGATTCATCTGCTCTCTTTCTTTCTGACTAGAGTTGTCTTACTTGGGTCAGCAATGAGGTATCTTCCTAGGTAAGTTCTTGGGGTCATACTGAGATTTGAGGGTAGGTGCTTGGGTGGTCAGAGGTAGACTATTCTGGATTATGAGATTCTGAGTTATTTTTGTATGTGATTCCATCAGATATAAGAGTAAAGTCCTGACATCTCTATCTTTCTTACAAGATCTCCAAAAAGTCTTCTAATTTACACAATACTCCTTTTCCATATACTTTTACTATGACTTTGCAGTTCCAATAATTAGTTACTCTTGACAATTTCATAGAGTTGAGTTCTCCTAGTGTTCTTGGTAAGTATTGCTAGGATGATGATGATAAGGTTATCTATAAAACTCCTTCCTCACATCCTTCTATCCTTGGCAAGCATTACCAGAATAATAAGGAGATCATTTGTGAAACTCCTCTGAGTTTTTGGAATATAGATTCTAAGGATAAGCATTTTCCCAAGTGTCAATAGGTTGGTGAGTAAATAATTCAAAGTACAAGATATCTGTAATTAATTAGAAGTATTCTTGACTTACTGATTTTTCTTTTCTATGATTATATAATTTAAACTTTTAACACCTCTGGCTCCTTCTTCTCTAAGCTGGAAGGGCAGGAGCTTTGATTCTTAGTATTATGAACCAGAATTAACTCCTAGTCCTATAGTAGATTTTGAATATAAAGAAGAGAAGGAAGAGGTTGAAGTAGCTATTATAGTGAGCCTTGATTTCAATGACAATAGCATACTCCCAGTTGACAAAGGCTTTAATGCAGATGCAATGCTATATCCTGGTATATACTGCAGTAGGCAAAGATCTTCCTAAAGTATTTTCATTTACTAATGGTTTTTTTCTACTATATTTCTCTTATATAATTAGAATTATCTTAAAATTTGGCAACTTCTAAGGGATACTTGAATTCTTCTAGAGTTAGTTAAGTCTTAGATTTGAGTATCCTGGTCTCAACTCTAGTGGTGAGTCCAAATAGTCTAAGTTCTATATCTTTGAGATCATCTGAGATTGGGGTATCAGATAAGAAGAATGAACCTCTTAAAGTTGTTAATGGGTAAATATCTACTTTACTGATTTTGTCGAGATTGAGAATTCCTATTAATTTTCTATATAAATCTCTTCATCAGAGATAAGAGCAAAGTTCCTAAGTCACCAGCAGGTTCTTTTAATTTGGATAGATTTCAGACTCTAGTAAGAGCTATCCAAAGCTGGCATGCTCTAGAGAGTTCTTCTCTTGTTCATGCTGTTCTGTTTAATTCTGCTGTTGTTCTATTTGATTTAGATAAGAGTGATGAGTTCCTAGAGGTTGATCAAGTTAGTTGCTCATCCAAGTAAGTAATATGATTTTTACTGAGTTTGTCTAGAGAGAGAGAATTTCTAATAAATTCTATATGTTTTTTATGATTAATAAATGTTTTTTAAATTATTTTACTTCTGGTTAAGAGTCAACCTAAGTAGATAGCTGTTCATTGCTTTATCTTCCTCTAAAGGTTTCTGCAAGGTAGATCATCTGCCTGTTTAGCAATTGTTCGAGTGTTTAATATCTTTTGCTTTATTACAATGTCCATTCTAGTGCTCCATTTGAGCTTATCATGTCTGAGACCTGATCTAGTCAGTGATCCAAAGATGTATATTCTTATCAAACTACATACTGAATGTCTTTGTGATCATTTTATTCTTCCTTTAGAGCAGATGTCAGTAGTTCTTATAGTCATTTCCTATAGTATATACTAGGGGGCACTAGCTTCAAGGTAGTTATAATTTATTTAGTTCAGTCTTATTATATGTAGAATCTGGTTATACTAGTAATTCAAACCTACACCTAAGTGCATAGTGCATGCTATAGCTCTAATTGTCTATTTTGACTGCTTTAATATATCAATTGTCTAGGTCTAGGTCAATTTGGTACTACTTTACCAAGGGTGTAGTAGCTGTACTTATTTTTGGCTGTTCTGTCAAGTAATATAGATAATAGAAATCTAATCAGTTGGATAATTCTCTGATGATTTCCTACCAGTCAGTACTAATTATAGTAGACTAAAATATTCTAATAGCAAAATATTCACTATAGCATATCTTGGAGTCTTAGCAGATTATATAGTAGTAGCTTTGAAGAGTGGGGGTGACTAGTAGGAAAGTATATTAAATAATGAATATAATATAATAAGCTTTGTTACAAATAAACTTCTTTCTCTCTTTAACCATTGTTTAGTCTCAGACTAAGGCTTTTTCTACAAAGTCTATTTAGACTTTGTAGAATTATCCCTCAAGTTGTTTATAAGAAACTTTCTTAACTTGTTGCAGTCTGAATTTTATTAATAATTGTGAGAGAAGTATTTATAAGAAATTACAAATTAAAGGAAGTACTATATGAGTAGCTGCTTAAAACTCCTAGTACAAATTGATTGGCTAAGGTAAAATAAAAATACTATATCAAGTTATAATATGATTAAGTAGTAAAATAATATATCAGATCAAAATATTATTTTAGGTTATAATAATATTACAGATCTCAATAACATTAAGAGTCTCAATAATATTGAGGGTTATATAACTGCAATTTTATATAATCAAAATATATGTTATCACAAAATATTTTATTACAATACCCCTACTCTTTACTTGGAGAATAAATCAGTTTAGATAGCTTGGAACTAAAGAAACTTAAGAAAAGAGAAAGAGAATAAGAGTCTGAGACTTTAGATTTAATATAGTTTAGTTCTGAAAAGCTTCCCCATTTACTACCATTATATATCTTCAAGTTACTACTATATATAAATACTTACAAAACCCTTTCATTGCTAAGCCATTATTAGGAAACTATTTTCAGTTTATAGTCTATAACTAGCACCTATGCTTGTAGGCTGTTCACAGGCTGTTTGTAGGCTGTTTGCAGGCTGTTCTAGCTAGTTTATAGTTTGTGATATTGTTCTAGAGGTGTTCGAGGTTCACAATATTATTCTAGTAGAGTTCTAGGATAGTTCATAGCTGTTTACTAATAATAGTTTGTAGTCTATAACTAGCTTCTGTATCTATGGCTATTTTGTTTATAGCTCTTAGTAAAATAGTTTGCAGCTCTTAGTAAAATAGTTTATAGATTAATTAACTATTTTTCTATTTTTTTAATGATATATCCTAATTTACTTAGATATTCTCTCATATTTGTATCTACTAAGTGTATTCTTCATTTGAGTCTAGTTCTTAGTCTCAAAGAGATATCTATTATAATATGTACTTTTCTTAAAAATACTACTATATAAATCTGCTAAGACTTTTAAAGTATATTTTCTGCATTTGCTTTATTCTAAATATTTTACTATTAATATATTTTAGTCTATAATAATATATATCTAATTAATAATATAAGATACTTTAAGTATAACTAGAATAAGTATATTAAAAGATAGTAGTCTATTAGATATAAGAATATATAAGAGATATATATTAGGAAAATATTTTAAGTTTATAGTTCTTAACTAACATTTATATTTATAATTTATTCTGAAATAGTTTATTCTTTTACTCTACTATTCTAGTATAGTTCTAAGTAGTTCATAGATAGTTCTAAAGTAGTTTATAGAGTATTTATTAAAAACAGTTTATAGTTTATAACTAACATTTATGCTTATAGCTATTTATTTATAAATCTTAATAAATACTATTTATAAATCAAAAATATTTTCCTAATATATTAGAAAACTACTTTTAGTTATAGTTTATAACTAATATCTATGCTTATAAACTATTCTTAGGCTATTCTAGCTTGTTCTGTAGTAGTTTATAGTTTGCAATATTGTTCTAGAGATATTCTAGAGTAGTTCATACGTAGCTGTTTTAGCAAGTTTGCCAAAAATAGTTTATAATCTATAACTTGCATCTATATCTATAACTATTTTGTTTGTAGCTCTTAGTAAAATAGTTCACAAACTAGTTAAATATTTTTCTGATATATCTATAACTATATGCTTTTATACCTTTCATATATTTCAAAACTAGCAAGAACATATAGGACTTTGACTAATTAAAAAAAATCAAAGAATAGAAGAACAGTAGATTTCCAGAAGACTGTAATTCTCTTTCCATCCAACACTGCTATCATATCCAAAAATAAAATAAAATAAAATAAAATAAATAAAAATAATATATAAGCTATAAACTAATCATTATCCTGCCAAGTCAATGTAGTACCTACTAGTGATGGAACACCGATCTGATAGATACTAAAAATCAAATTATAGCTCTCACTTTGGTGTTTTTTTTTTTTTTTTTTTTTTTTTTTTTTTTTTTTTTTTTTTTTTTTTTTTTTTTTTTTCCACCTCTCTTGTTATCTTTCTTCTTTTCTTTCCTTTCTTCGCTCTCTTCCTTCCATTCTCTGTTTTCGTGTATTACAAATAAGTGGTATCGTCCGATCCTATTCCACATTCTCGCATTCAACTCAGATCTTTGATATCTAACCCTGTCCAAACTAATGTCACCAATTTCTCATGTTGTCTCAATAAATCACCCGGCCATATTCACCCCGTTTCACGCACATCCTGTCCTCCTCCTCTGCAAACTCCCCTGCCACTCGAATTCTGCTTCCCTTCGGCGGTGCGCCCGTCGGCGTCTCGGAGCGACGCGTCGGCGCTGGAGGCGAGAAGCAGGCTGTGTTGTTGAATTATTCAATAGCTTATTCCAAAAAGACATGGTTATAAGATACTGTGGCGAGGAGCGAGGACATCCGTGCGTTGAGGCGTTGAGGAAAGGAGTCGCCAAGCTAGTCAAAGCATTACCCAAGGAGTAATAATATTTTTGACTAGTTTCGCGACGGCCATTTCTCGTCCTTTTGGGTTTTGTTGCACTGCATTTGTTATCTTGTCGCTAAATAAGTGATTTTCCACTTGGGGCCTTGGGGGAAGCGTTGGCACACTCATACAATTTCGAATATGTCTTGGTTGGCTCTGAGATTCGTCACTTTGAGCTCATCTTCGGCTTCAAAGTCGAATTCCGAGAATTCTTCACATTACAAATTTGCCAACTCGATTGCAACTTTTGGGTAGGAGCGATGGTAAACGCTACGTTAATTATAATATTAAATGCCAGGAGAGACACAGACAAATTAAATTTCGAGTACAAAAACGAAAAAAAATTATTTTTTTGACATGTCCAACTCTAACAACTCCTATTAATTTTTTGTTTATGTTTTGATTTTGACTTTTTTTTTTTTTTCTTTCTTTTCAAGTTTATAACCATGGCTCACGTAACATCAGGGTATCTACAGCTCCATGCCGACCCTGATGTAGATATCCTCTCCGCCGAGCCCGGCGCCCAGCGGCATGCCGGGAAGAACAGGCTCAAACCCTACGTAGAGGAAATCGTGGATAAGATTAGAGAGGCGCGAATCGTCACGGCGGATGCAGACGATGACGTCAGTGCAGGCGAAGGTCTCGGCGAGCTCAAGGACAGCGATGATGCTGATGTTTTATTTTGTGAAGGGAGAAGAGAAGTAATAAGGTTTAGATGCGAATGTTTGATTTTTGCAGAGCGTTTTTAAAACTTATTATACTTACCTCTCACGCATATCAATCTCGTCCCAGTACCCACCCCGAAGGATGAGTCTGCCCTCTTTG
Source organism: Endogone sp. FLAS-F59071 (assembly GCA_003990785.1). Taxonomy (NCBI): domain Eukaryota; kingdom Fungi; phylum Mucoromycota; class Endogonomycetes; order Endogonales; family Endogonaceae; genus Endogone; species Endogone sp. FLAS-F59071. Next base: position 20,128 of record RBNK01000678.1, read on the forward strand.
ATGAACCCGCACCACACGCTCGTCTGCTCACGCTGTGACGTGATGGTGAGGGTCGCTTCGACGCCCGGCGGGAAGCTTGCTCCGGCGCCATCTGCCTTGGTATCGAGGCCGGATTTGCCCAGTATTTCTGCCACAAATACTGAGTTCCGATTCTCCTCCTTCCGGGTTTCCGCATCCGCCAGCCTGCCACGCGTGGGGAAGCGTACTCCGCCGGGTTCGTTGCGCGCATGGGGGGCGTCAGGAGCACCACCCTACCTTGCCATCAACTGGATGGGACGAGAATGGAGAGAAGAGAGGAAGAGGACGACAGAGAGAGAGAGAGAGAGAGACCATATGTTAATGCGGAGTGAGGAAACTAATTTAAAAGTTTAGTGGTGACAAACCGAATTACTTACAAGTAGAGTAATAATAGAGCTCCACGCCTCCAGTGCTGCGGCGAGAGACGCAGACGGCGTAGATCTCATGTTGCTGCTGTTGTTGCTCCTGGCCAGTGAGGTAAGCGTAGGGGCTGAAGGTGTCGAGTTGTATCATTGTACTATTACTTCTATTATTACTAATACTACTAAACTGGAGTTTTGACGCCATGAGGAGACTTCACTTTGGGGTGACAGTGGGAATGTTTAGGTTGGGGGAAGATGAGGGTGGATTTATAAGAGTTAAGGACAATAAGAGATGAGAATCTTGGCGGACTGGCAGAAGAGTGGCAGAAGCAGGAGTAGAGCAGCGTTGGTTTTTTCGTTTGCGGCGAAAGAAAATGAGCTAAAAGCTATTTTGGGGGCTATTTATGACTGTCAACCCTGGCTCATACTTATCCAATGAGCGGCCGGATCGCTTTGGTTGGACCAATCGCCTTCGCCTTCCAGATCGGACGCTCCCCCGAAACTCGCCGAACTCCCGAAACCTCCCCGCCTTCTTTCTCCACACGAAAACTCGAATCTTCGAGAGTTTGACAGCTCGCTGTCCCGCCCATCATCTCATATGACCGGTTATGACAGGCTTCGCAGACACACTGATCTCGCTGATAAAATCGCCGATAAATTTTAATTCATAAGAGGCCGCCAATAGGCTCCGCTTTCGCACGCACGTGCCCCACGAAGGCCCCCCGCAATGATGTGATGTACCCATAAAACCACTGCATGTGCAATCGCTCAATAGCCCCAATAACCCATCCCGAAAAACGTCATCGTGACTGGTGAGGCTACTGCACCTCCACCCTACAATTCCCTACATTCCCTACATTCCTAAATTACTATCAATCGTTTGAGAATTCAAACATGAGTCCATGGCGTCAAAGAACACTTGCAACGAACGACATTCCAAGTTGCTCCGAAAAACAACAACAAACAATCTCGCCCGTTTAGGTTAAAGAGACGTGGGGTCTGTCAATGCCTTCTTCCTCTGAAACGCCTTCTTCCCATTGTCCCATTGTCCCATTGTCCGGGCACCCATTGTGAAACGCACGTGGTGCATCGCGTGACCTTCCGCTGGCCCCACCATTTTTTAGCATCTGCGCTAAACTGTTTTAGTGGAAGTGACTGTCAAATTATACATAAATATTTTTTGGGTTGGGCGAAAAAAGCTTTTGAGCGCACAGGCATGTGAACGAAACCCACGGTAGGCGCAAAAGTTCTGTTTGCGGCATATTGTCGCTGTCAGCCGTGGGATTATTTGTTACAGTGTTGGTACACTGATATGCGATCAACCAGAATGGGCAGAATGTATACTTTTTTTTTTTTTTTTTTTTT
>RBNK01000679.1:0-21840 GCA_003990785.1 Endogone sp. FLAS-F59071
CCCCCCTTCCATCGTGTCTTTTCCCCCCCTTTCCCCAAAAAAAAAATTTCATCCACGACGCATCACCACCGCACGGGCTCCCTTCCCCTTCCCTTCGCAATGTTGTCTCCAGAGGACTTCTACGATGACCCTGAGACCCCAAAGGCAAAACGTGCGAAAATCGTCATAGCTTGTGTCGAATGCAGACGGAAAAAGGTCAAATGCGACGGCTCCAACCCTTGCGCCTCGTGTGCAAAAGCGAGAGCCCCCTGCGTGTACCCTTCTTCTACAGAACACAAGAAAACAAACGTGCCAAAGTCTGTTGTCGAGTCCATCGAGGACAGACTGCGCACTATAGAGGACATGCTGCGGTCCATTGTCGACGGTGGTCAACCCAATGACTCGACGCGAGATGCCATCGTCCAGATGCTGAACAAGGCCACAAAGGAACTGGGCAGAGAGATATCACCTCATTCGGCGCGCCTCGCTGCTACTTACGCCCCGCACATGTTTGGCGACAATGCATCACTGGCGCCCATGGAAAACAACAACCCCAGCGGCGGCGGCGGCGATGGTCCGTCACTCCAACGCAACACTGCTCAGTTACCCCCGCTCTCCAAACTCATCTTGCCTCCACCACCACAGCTTCGTAACAGCAGCCTTCCCGTGCCACTCACATACGGCTCGAGCTTGCTACCACCACCTGATCCTCGCCATTCTGATAGGCGCACGCCTCCCCCGCCGCTGCACCGTCACCACCACCAACAACACCTACGAACAATGTCTCTTCCTTCTCTCCCTAGCAACGGTCCCATCCAATTCACGGCCGAACCGCAGAACGCGCATCCGGCTTTTGTGGAACAAATTGGTGGCATTCTAAACACACTTCGTCTTCGCTCGCCATCTGGAGGGCATAGTCCCAACGGTAGGCTTCCGCCTCCTCCTCCTCCTCCTTCCTGCCCTCCTGGCCCCGGCGAGCTTCGTCTACCTCCCATATACGGTCGGACTCCGATTGAACAGCCGCTGCCCCGCATTGCGCTACCTGAACTTCCTCCCCTTGATGTACAGGACCATCTCTTGAACCTTTATTTTGAGAATGTGCATGCGTTCATGCCATGCATTGACAAGGCGGATTTCCTGGGCAAGGTGGCCGAATTCCGCAAATCTTACATTGGCATTCATGTACCCGGTTCTGGTCCCGTATATTCGCATGCTGTCTCACCGCTCCTACTCTTTGCTGTTTTTGCCGTCTCCGCGAAATTCTCGCCCAATGCTGAATCATTCTGTCGCATCCCCAACAAGTGGTCCACCTGCGGCGAGGCCTTCTTTGAGTGCGCCGTCTCCCTGTTGCAGCACTTTGAGGATTGCCCGCGTATCAGTACGTGCACCGCCCTCTTCATCATGTCGCGTCACCTGGGCGACCTCAAAAACCATAAAAATTTAAACAACTCGTGGGCGTTTGGCGGGATGGCCTACAAAATGACGAGCGACCTGAGTCTGCATCGCAACTGCGACATACCCGGTCTGAGCCGGCGAGACATTGCGCTCCGTCGGAAGGTGTTCTGGTCCCTATTTACGTGGGACCGTGCCAACAGCGGATCGTATGGCCTGCCCCTGACGTTCCGGGACGAAGATATTGAGGTGCCACTGCCCTCGGAGGAGGATGAGGAGGATGAGGAGTCGCGCATCATCATCGCTAATTACGTGCCCTACATCAAGCTCGCCAAAATCATTGGTCGCATCCTCAAGAACAAGGCCAGTCCACGCAACTCGGACCTTGACTGGGCTAATGACACGAATCTGTCGCAGCTCGACTCGGAGCTCGCCACCTGGATGATGCAACTGCCCCCTCATCTCCAGTACGATTCGAGCAAGCCGGGCAAGTCTCAGTCTTCCTACTTTACAAAGTCCCTCAACATGCTGTATTACACGTCCCTCATCACCCTGCACAAGCCCTATATCGAAAAGGAGCGCCGTGTCTCCAAGGACGGTAAAAACACTGTCCCGCCGTCCCAGAGCATATGCACACGCAGCGCAGAGATCATTGTGCAGATTGGCGAGGAGCTTCGCCTCGAGAATGCAGCCCGAATTCGCAACGCCCAGATCGCCCACTACGCCCTCATCACCGCCACTCGCATTCATCTTATGAACGTGGCTTCGCGTGACCCTCGTACCTCGTCCAGCGCCAACGCCGCCTTTTGCATCGCCCTTGTCATCTTGCGCACCTTCTCTCAGATGCGCCTCGGAGAAGAAGAGGACGATACCCTCCCCGCCACCATCCGCACTCTCGAGAGCTTGTACGAGCAGCAGAAAGCCAAGCTCGAGTCCGGATCCCGCTCCGACAAAAGCCCCGAGCCCGGGCAAGAGCCAGGAGCGCCCGGATCGTCGCCCCGCGGAACAAAGCGGAGGACTCTACGCGCAAGATACCCAGGAAAGGAAGGCGAGGACACCGAGATGGCCGAGTCTGGACACAGTCCGTCTTCATCCACGTCGTCGGCCATGGTCTTGGATCCTGTGAACCCGCCAAGCGGTGCGACTGACCCCGAGTTCAAGACTTTTGATTTCGTGCCGCTCACATTTGATAAGCGGAATGGTGAAATGTACGAGTCCAAACACATTGTGCCAAAGTTTATCCATTACGTCGGCGATGGAGGTCAACAACAGCAACAACAGCAACAACAGCAACAACAGCAACAACAGCAACAACAGCAACAACAGCAACAACAGCAACAGCACCAACACCAGCATCAACATCAACACCAGCAACAACATCAGCAACACCAGCAACACCAGCAACAGCAATCGTCGCAGCCGAGCACCGCCACGACGGTAGCGCCATCACAACCAAAGGAGAAGAGCAAATCGTTGCGCGAACAGGAGAATCCTCATCCATCTGCTTCGTCGTCTTCGTCATCTTCGTCCTCGGACCAATCCAACTTGAAGCTTCCTCGCATCTCGGCGTCGTTCCCCACCCGCTCATCAAGCCAAGACCAACAGCTTGCTTCGCCCAAGGCTTCTGCGTCGTCGCCAGTTCCGAGCGATCGAGAAACCTCCCTGCTGCCATCACAACAGCAGCCCTTGCCGGCTTTGACACCCGTCAACCCTTCGAATCCGTCATCGAACGAGTTGCCTCTCCCGCTTGCTGTTCCAGGCTCGACGCAACCAGGCAATTCTGCTGTGCTGGCGCCCATAGCTCCCATCGAGGTCGGCGATTTCGTACCGCCCCCGGCCGCTCCGTCCAACGGCAGCGGCTCGGCCTTCTCATCATTCAGCGCGACACACCCAATTTTGCCGCTCCCCGAAATTAAAATGTCGCACTCACGGCAGAACTCACAGGACGAGTTCCACCAGCCGAGCAACCCTGATAACAAGGGACCGCTGCCACCCATCCTCAAGCGTAAATCCATGTCACCTCAACCGGGAAAGCAGCGGGACCTCGACTTTGACACGATTAAGAATAACCCACTACTATGGGATTTCTCGCCGAGTGATATCGGGATCGCGTAAAAAGAAGAGGGGGAAAAAAAAAAACCAGAAACTGCTTTGTGGTGACGAGGTTATTTTACGGTCCGGGCAAGAGGAGATTTTTGTAAAACTGATAGACGTACATACACACATACACATAGATTCTCATCTTCCTCTTTGTGTCCCTTACTTTTGCTCTCCTCCGATTTCGACTCTACACACTCATTGCTAACTTTTTTGCCCTTTATAATGGCATTAAGTAAGTGAAGGATTGTAATGTACCGAACGCATTTGTGGCTCTCCTAGTAGCTTTTCTTCTTCTCTTCTTTTCTTTCCCTTTTTTTCCCTTTTCCCTTTTCCCATTTCCCTTTTCCCTTTTCCCATTTCCCTTTCCCCTTCCCTTCCCTTCTCGCTCTCTCCCTCAAGCTAGTCAGATCTATTGGATAACGTGTTTGCAGCGTTTCCTTGGGTCTTGTGACGAGGGCATCACGTCAAACATGGGAGAGACATCGCCGGGATCGATTCGGAAATGGTGCTAGAGGAGCAAGACAACGGGCATAAAACATTTAAGAACTTTGGTATGTGAGGCGCACGTTAGAAACCAACGACTTGATGTCCAAAACCTATTGCTCATACTCAATATTTTTGGGGTGCCCCTTTTTTTCTTTACTCCTTTTCGCATTTGCATATTGCCGTCCATTGTGGCTGCTTTATTTTATTGTTTTTTTTATTTTTGGTTTTGTTTCGCCCTTCTCCCCACCTTGTTTTTTCCTTTTTTTTTTTTTTTTTTTTTTTTTTTTTTTTAGTGTACATACGAGTAACTCGATATGTCAGTGCCCTCTTCTATTAGTTGCTTGTCCTCGCATCTATATTGTAAATAGATCTGTACCCTTTCCTCTTGAATATCTGTACCTCGTGCGCGCGCCTCTCTCTATCGTCTGCGCTCCCACCCACTTTCTTGTACATATGTAATGTATCACGACCTATGGTCAGAACTGTGTATAAGAGTAATTTGGCAAAATGTGGGATTAGACATAAAAAAGCGATATCGCACCCGATATATAAAAGATTGGCACTAATGTAATTATACTCCTAATGATCTCATTGATGACGTCAAAAAAAAAGGCGTTCAATCCAGCAAATATTGTAGTTGCCGACGCCCTTCTTCATCCTCTTCCTTTCGAAAAACCATTCTTTTCATGGCCACCTTTTCACGCGGAAAATTAACCATGGTCCGACATATTTCCTTTGTGGTTTTTGGAGCAAGGTATTCATAATAACCATTTACCAGGTTGCGGTAGAAGTCTATTTCCAAATAAGTACCATTGAATCATCTACATCCCCTTCCCCCCAGTGGCGACCTCGCACGTAAGAAGACTTTCCCGGCGCTGTACCGTCTTTTCGATCACGGCACCTTTCCTCCCAACAAGCGTGCCCGCATCGTCGGCTTTGCCCGCTCGTCCTTCTCGCGCGATGAGTTCCACCAGCGGGTCAGAGAGTCTATCGGTGCCGACGCCGACGAGAAGACGGTCGGCAAGCTTCTTGATGTATGCGACTATGTCAAGGCCGAGGAGGGCTATGGCTCGGAGCAAGGGTACAAGCAGCTGAACCAATTGTTGGAGGTGGCAGAAAAGTGTAGCCCGCATGCGGACAAGTCGCATGGCCATAGGGACGAGGTCAGATCAAAGGCGTTGAGGATCTATTACATGGCGTTGCCGCCGAATCAATACGAGCTTGTCGCCACGATGCTTAGGTAAAAATTTGTCGATTCCAGTTGTGATCTTAATTCACTTTCCGACTGACTGACAACTTCCACTTGGATCCCCTCTTTTCCCTCATTCACCTCCAGAAAATATGCCTGGCCATCCAGCGACACTCACACCACTCTCCTCCTTCTCGAGAAACCCTACGGCTCTTCCCTTACCACCGCATGCGTTCTGTCGCGCAAGCTGAACAGTATCGGTCTCTCTGACCAGCGCGACGTGCGTATCGTCGACCACTACCTTGGCAAGGACATTCTGCGCCAGATACTGGCTCTCCGCTTCAGCTCTGCCTCTCTCCCGCTGGCCACCATGTTCCACCGAGACGTCGTGAGCCATGTTACGTTGGACTTTAAAGAATCGTTTGGTGCCGAGGGTAGAGGAGGATATTTTGACGAATTTGGGATTGTGGTGAGTTTTTTTGCTACTGCGTATATGCGTTCTTTGACTACGGAAACTTTTTTTTCTTCTTCTTTTATTTATTTAAAAGCACTCTCTTAATACGTTTTTACATAAATTCATACAACACGTGACATAGCGCGATGTGATGGAGAATCATCTGATGCATCTTCTTGCCTTCTCCGCGATGGAGAAACCCTCGGATATGACTCCCAAGGCCCTAGTCGACGCGCGTCTCGACCTGCTACGATGCGTGCGTTCCGCTAGTACCGACGATGTAATGTTGGGCCAGTACGTTGCGAATCCGTCGGATCCGAATAAGAAGGGTTATCAGGAGGATGAGGCAGTGAAGGATGGTGAGTAGAAGAACTTGTATTGCAGTCGGAATTACTCTTTTTTTTACCGATTTGGCTGATTTTAATAAATAATATCAATTGCTCTTGCTAGACTCCAAAACACCGACATATGCCTGCTGCCGTCTCTTCATTGACAATGCACGGTGGCGTGGCGTCCCGTTCATCTTGCAAGCGGGCAAGGGCCTCGACGAGGACCGTGTCGAGCTTACCCTCCACTTCCAGCCTCTCCCCGATCCACTACTGCCCCCGGACGAGGCTCTCGCATCTTCTTTGAAACTAGACCACGGACGACTTGTCCTCCAGGACAAACCTGACCTGCGTCTTGAACTGCACACGGCGGCGAAGCACACGGGGGCCGCGAACGTCAAGGACCTGGTCCCCACGACGCTCGTGCTTCGATTCCGCGAGTTGTACGGTCAGCAGATCGGCGAGAATGGGAACGAAGCGCCGCCGTACGAAGAGTCGCCGTATGAATTCTTGTTCCGCGAGGCAATGGAGGGGGATGATACGTGGTTCGTGGGGAAAGATGAAGCAGAGGAGCAGTGGCGTGTGTGGGAGAAATATCTGGAAGTCGAAGGTAAGAAGGTACCGTTGAACTATGTATATGGGTCGAGCGGACCAACGGAGGTCGAGGAGCTTGTAGAGAGATGGATTAATGAGGCCTTGTCGCAACGCAAGGAAGAGCTAATTTACACTAGTGATAGCATAATGCGCAATGAACTTTAGTTTCTTGCGGCCCCATTGTACTGATTGGAAAATTCAATAATATATATATATATATATATATATATATTTACATTTATATTTATTTATTTATTTATTTGTTGGACAGTTTGTGGTATTATATCATTTTATTTTTATCTATCGGTGCGTATGACTAAGCCTCCAATGTTACACAAGCGTCGTCCATCTCTAATATACCACCGTAAATATCCATTTAAATTAATTAATTTTGTTATACAAACTTAAAACCCAATCTCATCACATGGTTTAAATGGACAACAGGAAAAAAAAAAAAAAAAAAAAAAGTTAGAGCGATCAATTTTTCTTCATTTGTGTAACCGTCATTATTATTTCATTTTTACACTTGTCATTTATTTTGTTACACTCGGCCCATTTCCTCCAAAAAAATAATATGACAAAAAAGGCAACCTATTGTTTATTGCTTCGTATCACCAGAATGCTGGCCACCGCACGAATTTTAGTTCATATGAACGGTGAGCAGGCCAGCCCATGTAAAAGTAGGGAATGGAAAAGTAAGTTGTATCGGTTTGCAAAGAGCCAAGGGGTGTCTTTGAGATATATTTTCTTTTATTAGGACATACCAACATCTAAGATTAAATATATAATCATCTACTGGTGTCTAATCATGTGACGTAATAAATTATAGAGGAACTGGTCCTCCACTGCACCACGTCCAGACGCACGAGTCTAGGAGCACTGGCCGTTGAACGAAGCCGCCGCGTTACATCCAGAGCCACAGTAATCGGAAGTAGAGCCACAGTAACCATATTGGCTGCAGCAGTGCGCATTTGATGGGCAGGGTGCTCCGAAGTTCGAGCAGGAAGATCCACCACCGCTGCTGGTAGAGGGCTGTTTTCCAGAAAAGAAAACAGTCAGTATTTCTCAATTACTTTATGAGCAACGTAAAAAAAAAAATAGAAAAACGTCAGACTTTAACTCACCCCTGCTCCTGAAACTGTGTTGACGGCCGCCTGGGCATCCGACATGTGCGCCTGATAAGCTCCACCAGTGTACGTAGTCCAAGGCGTCCAGTCGGTGCCGCCGCTCGAGATGGAATACGCGGCCTGGGCGCAACCCTTGGGGTCAAAAGCCTGGGCATCACTGACCTCGGAATGATATCTATTGTTGATCTGCCAAAGACCGCGGTCCTCGCTGCAGTCGGTGTCGAGGAGAGTAGCTTGCGTCCAGCCGCCACTCTCGGCGAGAGCGACGGCGACAGATATAACCCAGCCGTTGCCGTTGAAGCCAGCGCCTTGAGCGACCTGGGCGATCTGCACGGGACTGTATTGAACACCGGCGGTGTGGGACGTTTGCACGCATGTGTCAAGCTGCTTGAACTTAGGACTGGTAGACTTGGTTTTGCCGGAGAAGTGCTTATTAGCTGGGACGGCGATACCTTGTGTGGCAAGGAATCCGACAATGGCGAGGGGGATGGCGAGCAGAGTGAATCTCATTGTGAAAAAAAGGGATGTCAAGAGATGTATGTATGAATCTGCTTAAGGTTTTTTAATAAAAAAAAAAAAAAAGTGTCGCGTCTCCTTTGCTTTTATAGCCTTTGCATCTCTCCCAACGTATGGAATGATGTCCTAATTCCGGCTCAGGTTGAATTAATTTAATCGAACGGAGCTATTGTTGCCTGTTGTGGAGCACGCTAAACTTCGTTAACATATTTACCTCGCGATCCTTCTTGGCTAGGGGTGTCGTTGAATCCATTGTGTCCATCGCCTGATGCAACAGTAATATCGGATCTTGCTGTGCCCCATGATTCAAGTTTGTGTGTGCGGTACAAATTTGGGAAGCAACGACGAGGGTACACCTAGTGTGGGTATTTGTGCGATACTCCTTTGCGCAGTTGTATACAAATAGCATCGATACTAAAACCAAAAATAAAAAGCCACAGATCTACAACTGGCTCGGTGGCTCGGTGACCGATCGTTTACCAATAATCGAACCCAAGGCTTAGTTTCAAACTACCTTTTTTATTTACTTTTTAATATATACGGATATGTTCTGGTAAAAGATTTGTGTTCTTTTTTTTTTTTTTTTTTTTTTTAATGCGTCATCCTGGGTTTTAATATTAGGGTTTTCTTCCCGCGTGAACTATTATTCACCAGCGAAAGTCAACTCCAGAGGGTATATTTTTAAAGCCACAAGGACCAATAAAGAAGATCACTTTAACCCAGTAACACTAATTAAGTTACGAAGTTTCAAAATAAGCGTTGATTCAAGTACGTTCTTGTAACTTTTCGACAATTTATCACACATTACAATGCTTTCCTTTGGAATTATATTTAACCCCACTTTTTGGTTATTAATGAAATTTGTTTCCTCCTTTAATTCCTAGCGGAGAAAGAAATCGATAAGAGAGCTGAGTTCTTTATTTTCAATCTTCGTTTAGCATGTGCAAACTTATTTTACTGTAAACGTTCTCTCTTTCTATCGGCCCACAATCATCTAGTTAAAAAGTAAACCCTATAAACATCAATGGAACGAGCCCTATACTATTGCAAGCTCACTATTGCAAGCTTTGCTAATGCTCAAATAATGCAAGCTTTGCTAATGCTCAAATAATGCATTATCGACCCCAAAGACATGATCTTTAATGTTGTTATTTTAATTCGAACCATGTCCGAGAATAGATATCCCGTGAACCACAAACTTTGAAACTCAAATGTACATGTACAACAAAACCCCGCATTGTATTTTGCCCTGAATACTTGCATTTTTAAAGGTAAGCAAGTTGCCACGAGGCAGTCTGCTAAGCTGGCACCAGATCGCAGGCTACGTACAAGGTCATAATCGCCGACACGACCGGTCTTCGGACTCAAAAGCTTTTTTTTTTTTAAAAAAAAAAAAAAAAAAAAAAACCGTCTGCTCGAAATTTGGGGGTGGCGACAAACTCAATCATTCCTATTAGTCAGACGTCGAAATCTTTATTATTTCTCTGAAAAAGTATTCAAATATGACAAAGACATTTCCAAAAGACTTTCAATGTTAACCTTGAAGGGAGGAAAGGGAAGGGTTTCAAATAACTCTAACATTTTTCAGGCACCAAACTCTACACTTTAACAAGAAGAAGGGCTTGGTAATTTTTCCCGCTTAGAATGGATGATAAATGTGAATACTGGATGAACTTTAATCGAGCAAGAAAAAGAAATAATAGCATTATACCATGTAATCAATAAAGTCAGCGTAGAACATCGAGCAAGACCAAGCCTAAGGTCTAAGGTTACACAATGTTAAACCCTGGCACTTGGTGACTGAACCTGAACTTTTGATAGTGATTTTGCTTATCGAACATACCATCGAGTGATGTATTGTTTATTGGCATTTTTTTTCTTTATTTGAGCCGACGCAATTTAAAACTTGATAAACCGGTGTGAGCAAAAAAAAAAAAAAAAAAAAAAAAAAAAAAAAAAAAAAAACACTAGAGAACCCATCCATCGGAGTTTTTGTGTTATTTTGACATCAAATATATCGCTCTTGCTCCACGCATATACTTTGCAATATTTTTCTGCACCAAATCACCTACTCTTGTCAATTATATGATCTGTCAGGAGAAAAAGCTCTATGTTGCGATTTGGACATCATTTGTTATCACCCAACATAATCATATTTATGTAGATATGTAGTATATGTCGTGCAGATAAATTGAAAAAAAAAAAAAAAAAAAAAAAAAAAAAAAAAAAAAAACCCAACCATTGGAGTCGTCTTCACATCCTAGACTAATCCATTTTGCTCCAAAGCTCCGAGGTTGTGGATCAGCATGCGCCGTTTGGTAGTTTGCAACAAGTCAAAAATAAATTAATAATGCCGAAAAGGTTCCTCTTGTAATTTGTGAGTAATTTTGAACCCTGCGCATTTACATAATTATATATAGGTGATACAGGTAATTTTTACCAAACCAAGCTGCAGCGAGGTTTGGGTATCTCTATAGCTGGTAAGCTATTTTACACAAAGTAAAACTTTTCTTTTCTTTTTTGGAGGATACTTTTTTGACAAACTTCACAGCGTGAGAGTGGACATAGCCAATTATTATCATGCATGAATCTCATGAGCTTTACGCGCATATATGAGCCCAAATAATATACACGATACTAAAAAAATAAAATAGAAACCGAAAACAAAAGCCAACAAAGTAAAAAATTCAGGGGCAGGTCCGAGGAGCGGTCAGGCGGTGCAGGCACATTGGTTGCCGTGCAGGCGGATCAGGCTTTTTAATTTGATCCGAAAAGGCTTTTTAATTTGATCCGAAAAGGCAAAGGCTGGTGCCTAAATTTCCTAATTTCTATAATTAATTTATTGCTAAATCGTCACACTCTGACTTTCTACATTAGTATGGCGCTATATAACCCCCCCACCTTACGCCTTACGCCACCCTCACTACATTCGTCCAAGAAAACAATGAAGCGCTTCACGAGTCTTGGAGTCACAGCCCTTTTGGCATCACTGCTTTTGATCTCGCCCGCCACCGCCAGGCCGGTTGGTTCCGACGGCAAGGTTATCGTCGCCTACTGGGCAGATTGGACCGGCTTCAGTGCCGGGTCAATAGACTTCACCAAGATCACACACGCCTATTATGGTAACGCATAAGATCCGTCCATTTAATCGTGGTCAGGAACCACTCATTTACCTATCAAGATCAGTACTGACGTTGTCCGTATCATCTTCAGCCTTCTCCACCGTCGGTAGCGACCTCCTCCCGTCCACCCCCAGTAGCCTGTCCACCTTCGTCAGCGCCGTCCACGCTGGAAACACCCAGGCTGTGCTTAGGTATTAATCAAGGCTTTAACTGGGAAGGGCGTAGGTGAATCGACTTCGATGAATATTGACTAAATTCTCCTTTTTCATCAGTATCGGCGGTTGGGGATCTTCTGGATATTTTAGCAGCGTTGTTGCATCTCCATCGTCCAGGCAGAACTTTGCCAACGCTGTGCAATCCCTGATCAATCAGTACAACCTTGACGGCATCGACATTGAGTAAGTACAGCTTCTTTTCCAAAGAACTCAGATCAACTCCTTGATCCGTCTATCTCACATGCCTTGTTTATTCATTTAGCTGGGAATACCCTGGAGAGCAGGGCGCATGCGGCAATATCGTCTCCCCCAACGATAGTGCAAACTACCTCCTCCTGCTGCAGCTCCTACGCCAGACCATCGGGAACAAGTTCATTACGGCCGCCACCGCGACGCACCCGTTTGTTGGGGCAGACGGGAACCCGTTGTCGGACGTGAGCAATTTCGCCAAATATTTTGACTGGATCAAGTATGTAGCAATTATAGCTCCTTCTATACTTCCGAATGGCATGACTTTTCTGGAACCGGGTACTCATGATCTTTAATTCTTTCCATTCCTCCAAAAAGCCTTATGATTTACGACCTCGATGTCTGGGGAACGACGACTGCACCTAATGCCCCCCTAGGTAAGTTGGTTGAAACTGTATTGTCGATGCAATTGGACTTGGATTTTTTTTTTTTCTAAGCTTGCATTTGGATTCGTGTGCGCAGAAAGCGGAAAGAACGGCGGATCTCCGTCCAACGTTGTTCAGGCGGTTACTGATTGGTCTAAAGCTGGTATCCCTCTCAACAAACTCGTGATCGGCACTGCGTTCTACGGGTAACTTAAAAGTTTTTGACTGCATCGTTCCTACTTGTCGAAGTAGCTTATCTCACCTATTTTTTCAACCAAATTACTTTAGGCATACCATGAAATCTGTTTCGGTACGAACAAAATCTATTACATTTAAATTTGTTGTGTTGCTTATTCCGACTTGAAAATTGACATTATTTTGTTGATCTAGTCGATGGCGAACAATGATCCTTCCGACGAGTTTGTACCCGTTCAGGGTGGTAACAGTGGTCATTCCTGTCAGGTAATTAGTTTGCAAATAAACGCCCAAAATTTCTCGACTTTTCGTCGTCGGCAAACCATATTCACTAAACCGCAAAATAACTCTCTTATCCAGGGCGGTGGGTTCTCCAGCACTATTGACTGGAACACTCTTCGTGGATCTTTCCTCTCGGGCCCTGAAACGGCTGCCTCTGGCTGGGTCCGTAACTTTGACCCATACACGCAAACACCATGGCTCTATAACCCAAGCACCAGCGAATACATATCGTAAGTATTGAGTGTCGTTGATTCTGTGCATCGCATGTATTGTATCAGGATTCGCCTAGTTTAGGACAGTATCTGACTTGTTTTATTAATTGTAATTTCTTCAAAGGTATGACGATCCTCAATCGCTTCAGGTTAAGGTCAACTATGCTGGGTGTATGGGCCTCAAGGGCGTGATGCTCTGGGAAATCAGTAACGACAACGGCGAGCTGCTGCCTATACTCAACTCTATCTCGGGCGTACAAGCCGGAAGTAACTGCCTCCCATCCACAGGTGGTTCCGACACATCGTCTTCTTTGGCCCCCGCAACCAAGTCGACTACGACGACGATCCCAAGCTCCGAGCCCGTGACTACTTCGACCACAACATTCAGTGTCAAAACCACTACATCCAACAAAACCACTACCCCAGGTACGCCTGCTCCATCGACGACCAGCTCCACTCCCGTCTCTACCGGCCTCCCTGGTTGTACTGCCTCCAACAGTGGTCAATCGATCTGCGTTTCAGCCAATAAACCAGACTACAATCAGTGCATCAACGGATCCTGGATGCTTCGCCAATGCGGTCCAAGCACTGTTTGCTTGCAGTCTGATGCCAATAGTATTCAGTGCGGCTTCCCTCAGTAACTTATTCAAAAGAATTGCACATAGATCAATTATATATATATATATATATATTAAAAGACATTGCACGGTGAATCCACTAAATCTCATGTAAAAAAATACAGTTGTACTTTCAAGAGCCAAATAACCGATTTCCGACATTTAGATATATTGCACGACAAGCAGCATGAGATTTAATCATTTATTTGATAATTTGACTGGATTCCGTAACCGCACTCAACAATATCTTCCGGAAATTTTTCTTTTTTGTTCAACGCTTTAGTAGTAATACTTGATGGCCAAGCTCATCTTGTCGGTAATGACGGCATCCCGGTGTTAACCTGCATGAAATATCCGCCTAGAGTATGTACGGATAGAGAAAGATTCAAGTTGTATAAAACCAACCCGACATGGAAATCACAAATCCTCCTCCCTCATTCTAAAATTACAACATATATGCGTCTTCCCTCATCCTCTGGAAGCACGCGAACATTGGTGACGGCAATAGAATAAGCTCAAAAAAGGAATTATTGAATCTACAAGCTGCCTAGACTCTCCATACGTCCCACATGGTTCCGTTTTTGCCCACCCTCCGCAGTCTACGGAATCTTTCCATCACCATCGACCGGTGGCTGCGCACCAGGACCTCTCCTACAACTCTGCTCGACGATTTTGGCGTCACAGGGGCTGGAGTGGATACATTTATCATCACTCTCTGGTAGAAGGTTCCCATAGCCATTTTCGTCCTCTTACAGATTGCAAATTTGGTAAAAGAATCACAATTTCGATCACCCTAAAGTGATATGGGAGGCAGCAAGAATTCCGTCTCATAGCTTTGACTTTAAGTTTTAGAATACATTAAATAGTTTAAATAAATTGGTTTTGTATTATATGTATATTACACGCATTACATTTGGTAGGAAGATTTTTTATAAAATAATAATAATTTCGAAAACTAATTCTTGTTTGTTCAAGCCATTACGAACTGTAAATAATTTCGTTATGGTGGTTTAATATTTAAAGCATTTGGAAACTTTAACGAGGTACAAAGAGATGTCCGCTGTAAAAGTACATAATTAACATTCCGCTACCGTAATTAAAAATACAGACGCTCTTTCTATCCCCGTTGAACTCTTGTATTATATAATTATGTAGTCTACTATCGGTCACAGTTTCTGAAGTTTGACCTGAGTTCATAAAAAGATGCTTTGGGTAAGCTTGTTTTGATTTTACAACAAAAATAATTACAAATTATTGCATTTAACATATTTCAATTAAACAAAATAAATAACCTTCCCGAGGCTAAAAGTTTGCTTTGGTAATACATAATTTATCGCTCTGAGTGCTAGAGTTAGGATGTTGACAGCGTAGCAGATCACATAATGATTACAGGCATATTTAATTAATTAATTCTTTTCATAAAGGGAATTTGAGGTGAGCGCTAACTTATTTACAGTAAATAAATGCTCTAGCTATTTATAACTCCACAGCGGCTGTGGGAAATATTATCTCATTATTGTAAATCATATCACGCACCGTGTATATAAGGGGGAAAAGGTACTGTAAGCCTATATAAGTTGCCCTTGCTTACGAATTCGTTTTATTGCATGATTGATACACAGACACGCTCAAAAAATTTGGATGTTCACGAAGTCGGTGGTAACTGATTAGTTTAGGACAAAAACTATATAGAAAGTCATTACACAGAGTAGCAAGTGACTGGAAGGGGCGTCGAACAATGAGTTCATCACTGGGCCTCTAAAGTCCCAGCTTGCGCCCGAACAAGGAGTTCAGATTGGAAAACAAGGAGTTCAATACCGCTGACAAAGAGTCCCGGCTTTACCATAGCTCGACTAAGTGTCGCTTATGAGCGACCCTGCCACTATCTTATTGGTCTCCAGTAATCTGAAGCCATACCTCCATAATGATTTCCTCAGCCTTTTGCCTACGCGTGCCATCGAATCCGGAAACAGCAGCAGTCGCTACTTTCTTGAGGTCCCTTTTTCACATAATCCAGTATTTTCTTTAATTCTTTTGTTTGTGTATTAGTGCGGTAGTGCGCAACGACTTTGGTGGACGTCCATTCTTTAGGATTCGTGTGCTCGTAGAACTCCGTGGCAAACTTCCTCCCGAGGATTCTAAAACAGAGAATGAACAGATCAATTATAATTAGTAAGCGTTTGTTAAAGGCCAAGAAGCTGACAGTCCGTCAGAACTTCGTTCCCCAATGGTCAAGAAGAATAATATCTCATCTACTTTTTTACGTTCTCCGATAAAGTATTTGGATGGTCTAAGGGAGCCTTTGGACTTCCGGCTATAATCTTCGGCTTGAGATATGCCTTGAACAGGTCTGAGTCGCCAGCGTCCTTGTCCTCGTCCTCCTGCTCACTTTCGGTACTGGCGTCCTCCGACGCTTCCGAGTCATCCGAGTCCGAGTCATTCTCCTCCACCGGTACAACCTTGTTCTTGATAGAATGGATTCAGTTCAATGCTGTTAATTTCAAATCCATGATAACTTAAACGCCACTAAGCCACTAATATTATTCGTTTCGGAATCAATGAGGGTGTCACCGTTCCAATGTTTTCGACATCTTTTTTGGAGTTGTAGGATCTAAGCTCGCTGTTCTCCGACACGATGCTTAAGCGGTTCTTCACAGATTTAAGAAGTCAGCAGGCTTTGCGCAGTCGTCGTGGATACAGCCAAAGATATGAAAAGATCAAAAGCACGTTGCAAAGAGGTTAAACACCGGAAATTGCAGACTGAAAGTGATTATAAACTAAATTCTCTCTGTATATGCGACTTGGATTCGTTTCACTAATTTTTGCGGTCGGCAATAAACGTTATGGTTTTGTATATTCTGGGCTGCGACACTTATCACTTTCAGAATGGCCCGCAACTACGCTGGCCTTTCCGGGGCAATATCTGCATATCACAAAAGAGGGATTAGAGGAGCTATCTAACTCTCAGGATTGATTCGTCGAAATATTGAAAATATATTGAGATGTAGGACGACGATGGTCTATAAAGAAGGCTATCCAAATTATTTTTCACAGCGGCCAACGCTCTCCCTCCCCCACACCAACACTAACTCCAGCTTTCTCTGGTCACCTCTTGGCATACGTGACACGTATGGGGCGGGTTGGGGTCAGCTTGAACCCGTCGAGCGCATCTTTAGCCAGGGCGGACTGGCCTTCATTCTCGTATTCGACGAATGCCATGTCGACCCTGCCGGGCACGAGGCGGACCTCTTTAAAACCAGGGTATCTACGCGACGGAAAGAGAGAGAGGTGGATGTGATGTTGGAAGCCAAATAATAATAATAAAAGGTCAATTAATAAAAAGATATGGTAGGAAAAGGTGAGATGGAGAACTTACAGTTCCATGTCTCAACTTCAAAAAGAGAAAGGAACGGAGAGAAGATGAAATAAGGATCATACTGCTGGAAGAGGTAACTCAACATTGCTTCCGTGACGTCCGCCACCAGATTCTGCAAGAATAGGGTCCGATTGGGCAGTTCTTCGACCTCGGTCTTAGCCACGTCGGTATCCATAGGCTCGCCTTCTGATTCTATATGGTTTTGTGTGAGAGATGTCAACCCGAAAATAAACCTTCCATTCAACAACAAACACGTCAAAATTGCGAGTCTGCACCAACGCGAACACCACCCAAAAATATACCGTGTTCCGACTCGTTGTCCTTGTCTTGATCCTCCTCCTCCTCCTCCCCCTCCCCTCTCCGCCGTTCCTTTGCATGTTTGTCTATATCTACATCTTCGGAGTCTCGTCCGCGCTTCTGACTTGAGAGGGCCAGCATTGCCGCCTGCGCCGACGAGACCTTGGCCCGCTTCGCGTCATCCGTGAGACCGGACTTCTTCCACGTCCCGTCAAGCTTAGCCACGGCGTCTGACTTCGCCTTGGCGTACTCAATTTTCTAGGTAGGAGGAAGGAAGGAAAGTGTGAGTGTTGATATCTGATCATGATCTTTATCCGTTTACAAACAAATCTTTATCCGTTTACAAAAAGATCTTTATCCGCTTACAAACATCCCTCTTTTGCCACAAAGATTGTATACCATTGAAGTTTGGATTACTCCGCCAGATGACTGTTCATTATTTATTGCCAGCGAAAAGCACAAAACATTGCAAAAAGAGTTATTGATGCTTACAATGGGTTTATCATAGAACATAAATCCATTCAAGCTCCTCAGTGCAGCGGTGGCGCTAGTAATCTCACGGAACGCGACCCAGGCCTGACCATGCATCCTGATCGTCTTCATGGCGACGACATCCAGTATGCGGCCGTAGGCTGAGAAGAGCGCGTAGAGCGACCTTTTTAGTTCTGGCAGAAATAAGCAATTAGTTGATTAAGTCGTGTTGAACAAGATTAGGCGCAACAAGGATTAGGTACCTTCTTTCTTGATCTTCTCTGGAAGGTTCCTGATATATATTGTCTGGTTTGGAGGGATGCTCGTCATAGTGTATGTGGGAGAGAGGTTGGCAGTGGCGTTTGTTGTTTTGTTAAATGTGACTGTTACACGGCGCGTCATATTTTCTCTTAGTGTAATTAGTTATTTATAGTTTTTTTTTTATTATTATTTTAATTAAAATAAATTATGTTGTTTTAATAATCACATATTAGTAATCTAGTATTTTAAATCTATATTTTAAATGAAAACATTAAACTTAACTATGTGCTTATTATGAATTTAAATAGGTTTTTGCAATATAATTCTGGGATTAAACTTTGGAGCTTTTTTTTTTTTTTTTTTTTTTTTTAAGAGAATGAAGGGTACACTTATCCGTTACCACTTCGCTAGCTCCGACCTTGGTTCGAACACTAAACCTCTTTATACAAGAATAACAAGGAAAAAGCAAAACAATGCTTTGAGAATTTAGTCTTTTGGCCAATTATATTACTCATCGCTTGACTTTTACTATATGTATTACCAACCATTACATTGGCGTTCGTTGTTCTCTGCTATAACTGTCGTGTTGACTTATAGGCGAATCATTTGAAACCTCTGGTATTTTATTGTATTACAAAAATCTGCAGTTCCCACTCTTTTCGTCCAATAAATATGATTATAACTATGCAAAAATACAAGTGATTTAACACCTGCAGGTATTTATTGTAATACGAATTTAGCAATGTGCCGACCAAGTCAATTCTTAAAATCGGGAACGCTGTTTTTGTTAAACGCCCAAAGCCTGAATCAGCGAAGGCTGGAAGCGGGCCGAAACGATGAAGTTGGTGTTGGGGATCTTTTTGGCTTCACTTTCAATCTAGAATGGTTGACTGTAGGATAGACATCGCAGTAGCAGGATTAGGCCCAGTGTAATAGAATAAATGGCGGAGTTGGTAAAGATAGAGATCAGCACGCACATCTTCACTCCAGTGAAGTCATCGGCAGCTTTCTCCTCATTGTCAACAAACCCTGTCCAGGTCTTGCCCTCGACAATGAGCTTGCCAGTAGAAGGGCCCTTAAGCTTAAGGAGTAAACTGGTACCTGTCAAAAAAAAAAAAAAAAAACTATTAGCAGGTGAGCTCTGAGTCATCAGATGGTTTGGTTGCAATGTAAGGGTTCGGAAGCGTGAGAACCAACATATTTGTCGTGGTGTTTGGTCAAAGGTTTAAAATTAAGATTGGATAATCAAGATTCACTCCTGTTCCTTCCATACCTGGTGTGTATATAAATTGGGTGATTATTTTTGAAGACGAACCAATTTTTTTTTTGATGGCTCATCGCCGATGATGGTAAAATGCAGTCGATGATCACAGCCTCGATGATCACAGCTTCGATGATCGTAATTTAATAATAGGGGCTTGTTGTTGTTGTTTTTTTTTCTTTTTTTTACATTATTGTTCTCAACAATTCAAAACAATCCAATATCATTATCAACTATCCATCATGCCAGCTATTTGCAACAAAATCTCTATTGTGTCTGGGCCATATGCTAAACCTTTCAGTTCTATTTCTCTTTCTCAAAAAAGCATCATCACTTCAAGTTTATATGAAACTATTAATAACCTATCTGGTAAAGATTCACAATAACTTTTTAATTATTTTTGCTTATATTCTAGAGTTGGTAAGTCTCTTTTTTGTAATTTACAACATAAGAATAAGTCAATACTAAACAGAATTAGAGAAATGCATGCAAGTAATGCTAAGTATAAATCTAGTTTACTTTCACTTGTTGCTGGCTTTTATAGTAGAAATGAGTTGAAAAATGCAAGTTTTAATTTTAGTAATACTCAATTTTATACTGCTATAAAAAAGGTTCAATTTCAAAATTTTCTTTAACTAATTATCAAAGATATATTCCTCTTTCCAAAAAATTAATAAATCAAGAAATTATTTCTTTAATTACTAATTATCTTAAATCTAACTCAAGAGAATCTACAATTACTACTAATCAAAATTTACCTATTTACTATTTAGAAAAAACTAAAAAAGAAATTTTCTATCAACTAAAAGCTGATCATTCAAATTTAAAACTTAGTCTTAGTAAGTTTTATAAGCTTTGTCTTAAAAACTATAAAAAGATAAGTAAATTAACAGATATGTGTCCAATCTGTATTAATGGTAAAAAAAAATGAAAAATTATAATCTTTTAATAATCAAGAATTGTTAGATGAAGTTAAACTATATCATTAATATGTTTTTTTCAAAGATTAATAAAGAAATCTTTTAATAATGCAATTGATCTTACTACCAACTCTTCTTATATAATTGTTTTGGATTTTAAACAAAATTTCAAAATTGGTAGTAGTTCTGTTGAAACTAATCAACAGTTTTATTTAAAAAAGCAAATTTTAGTTTTAGGTTTTGCAATCTATTATAAAGATAAAAATAATATTCAACAAATAAGATATGTGGATTTTTTATCAGAAATTTTTACTCATAATACATTATTTATTATAGAATATATTGAAAAGCTTTTTAAGATACTATTTATGATATCATTTAAGTAAATATGTTTTTAGTCAGATTCAGATAAGCATTTTCATTCAGTAGAATATATGCATTATATTTGTTACCAACTTTTCAATTTATATAAGATTTAATGCTTTGTTAACTTTTTCATTAAATATCATGGTAAGAATGCTGTTGATAGTCATTTTGGAGTATTATTATATTAATTTATTGAAGGTAAATCTATATAAAATATTTTTACTTTAAATGATCTTAAAAATTTATTTCAAAACAAAGTAAACCAGATAAGTATTTAAGTTGATTTTAAAGTATATATAAATACTAAATTGAGAAAGAGTATATCTCATTTAGTAATTAAAAATTTTCAATCATATATAGCTTTTATAATAACTAACAATATTTTATATACTTCAACTTTAAGTATTTTTGATAGTATTCATAAGTTTACTAAAATTTCTTTTAAAATAATTAAAATTAAAGATAAAAAAACAACTAAATATATATTTGCATTAGTATAGCAAAATGATAATATTTCCTTTACTATAGGTCCTTAAAGTAAAAAAACTTTATATTTAAGAGTCAAGCTAATAACTGCTATAGGAGTACCTTATTAAAATAATAATTTACTACAAGTATAACAAAGTACAAGCATATCATCAGAGCATCATTCAAGTATTATTTACTCAAGTAGCTTATTATCAGAGGAAGGCCTAAGTATAAGATTACTATTAGAATCATCTAGATATTACCATCAGATCTAATGCTCTAAACAAGATTTTAAAGTAGTTTTGAAAATTAAATTTAGCTTTAAATTCTTTTATAATTATTTATTAATTTTTTAATAATACTTATAATTTATATTTAGACTTCTAGCTCTTTAATGTTAAGACTATAATGTTTATAATATCTTAAGTTAGGTTATAAGTCAGTCTGTTCAGAGCACTAGAGGATTATCTGAGTATAAGAAGACTATCTAAGTATAAGGAAATATTTGAGTTATCTAAAAGTATAATTATATAATATATAGAAGCAAAGCTCAAAATATAGGGAATAGTTATAAAAGACCTTAGGGTTGACTATTCTCTTCTATATAAGCTTTACTTCTTTTAAGCATTAATATATAGCTCTTAGACTCATCTAAGATTTATTTGGATACTTAAAGTTTTGGATATAATCCAAAGGTTTATTATCCAAGATCTTACTTAGATAAGACCTTACTTAAATATAATCTAAGAGCTTACTATTGAAGTTCTATATAGATATAATTCAAGGTCTTACTATCCAAGGCTTTACTTAGATATAATTCAAGGTCTTACTACCTAAGGCCTTACTTGGATAAAATCTAAGATCTCACTATCTAAGAATAGTTATTAGATACTATTTAGATAAATATATTCCTAAAATTAACTTATACTATTTCTTTTACTTGCAATATTCTCTCTTTTCAAAACAAACCTCTCAACTTGTAATATCTTCCTTAGAAAAA